>CM076853.1:37835172-38130865 GCA_039519185.1 Astragalus membranaceus | reverse complement strand
CAAATTAAAACTTCAGGGACCAAAATCGTGAGTTGGTCATAATAGGGGGACCAAAACTGTAATTAAGCCAAATAGTTTTCGATCCTAATGTTTTTAGTGGAATTAATAACTCTCATATTTCATCCATACATTAAACGAGTTAATAGTTTATCATAAAGTGAGAGAATTTCATAGGTTGAGATTTTGTGCAATTGTCAAATACGGAATAATTTGACAACAATAATTCATGTGGACTATATAGTATAATAACATTGTTAATTATAAAGGGAGAAAATTAAAATGAAGTTAACAATATTGTTATCATGCCTCCAATTTCAATGTGATATATAATTAATTTTAAGACTTATAATTGTTGGGGAAAACGGCGCAAGGGGAGAGGGAAAGGAGCGAGAGCGCTAGAGAGAAGAGAAAGCTAGGGCAAGACAATGATGCAGTAAAAGTGAATTATGTAAAATCGTTCTTCACAAGGATATATAACTGTACATGCTACTACGTATATATATAGATAAGCCAGGCCCATGATTTCGACCAGGCCCACACTTTCGACTAGTCCCATAATAGGCTTACTTACTACACCTATCTGTATTACTAGCGCCTACCTATATTTACAAGCAATTGAATTACAAAGCATATCTCAATATTCCCTCTTAATTCACATTGCTAAGTGACATCATTCCAAGCATAGTTCTCAGTTCTTCGAATCTTCCCTTTTGCAATGGCTTGGTCATTGCATCAGCTACTTGAAGTTCCGAACAACAATACTCCAGATTCAGCTTCTCATTGTTGACTTGATCACGCAGGAAGTGATATCTGGTCTCTATGTGCTTCGACCTACCATGTGCGACAGGGTTCTTAGCGAGATCTATCGCAGACTTGTTGTCGATCAACAACTTCATTGCTTCGACCCTGTGCAGCCCAGTTTCGACCAATAACATGCTCAGCCATGATGCTTGACATGCTGCAAAGGAAGCAGCCACATACTCTGCTTCGCAAGAGGATAACGCAACTATACGTTGCTTCTTCGAGCACCAAGAGATGGGTGTCGTTCCATGCATGAAGACATACCCACTTGTGCTCTTTCGATCACTCTTGTCTCCACTCCAATCGGAGTCTGTGTAACCAAACACTTCAGCGTTATTCTTCGACTCAGACTTGCTAGGGAAGAGAATACCATAACTTTGTGTTCCCTTTATATACCTTAGTACTCTTTTTGCAGCTACTAGATGGGAGCTTTTCGGCTTCTCCATGAATCTGCTGATCATTCCGACACTAAACATAATGTCAGGTCGAGTGTTGCACAGGTACCTCAGGGATCCCACAATCTGTTTGTAGAGGGTGGCATCTACTTCAATCCCTTCATCATCTTTCGACAGCTTGTTGCTTGTGTCAGTTGGTGTCGAAACCTCCTTACAGTTGATCATGTCGAATCTCTTCAGGATATCAGCTGCATACTTCGACTGGTGCAGAAATATTCCCTTCTTCGACTCTGTAAATTCCATTCCTAAGAAATACGATAAATGTCCTAGATCACTCCTTTCGAACTCAAACATCATCACTTTCTTAAAGGCTTCGGCTTCGACTTCGACCTCATTGCTGCCAGTTACTAGTAGATCATCAACATACAGGCACGGTAGCAATTGAGTCGAAGTTCCATTCTTCTTAACATATACACCATGTTCATTGGTGCATCTAATGAACTTCTGAGCTAAGAGAAAACAATCAATTCTCTTGTTCCATGCCCTTGGTGCTTGCTTGAGTCTATATAGGGCCTTCTTAAGCTTGAATACCTTGTCTTCTTGTCCCTTCGATTCAAAACCAGGTGGTTGGAAAACATAGACTTCCTCCTCCAGAGGTCCATTGAGAAATGCTGACTTTACATCAAGTTGATGTAGGGGCCAGCCTCTGTGACTTGCCAATGCCATAACCAATCTTATTGTTTCGATTCTGGCTACAGGGGAAAAGACTTCATTGAAATCCAAACCAGGTTTCTGTAGGAAATCTTTGGCTACTAACCTGGCCTTATACTTGGCCACTTCTCCATTAGGTTTGACTTTGGTCTTGTAGACCCATTTCACACCTATTGCCTTCTTCTGCTTTGGAAGTTCGACTAGCTTCCAAGTACCATTTTTCTCTATTGACTTCAACTCGTCAATCATGGCTTCCTTCCACTGTTTGTGATTCAAGGCTTGCTTCAGGTTCACTGGTTCTGCTTCAGCCATCAGTGCGAAGTGTGTCAGGTCTCCTGATAACTCATATTTATATGAGTTATTTATACTTATTCAAAGTTAAATCATGCAAGTTCTCTGGCAATAGGAGGTTGTTTCTATTAAGTTTCTGTTAGTTTATCGTTTTTTAGTTAGAAAGGGGCTAAATTACAAATCCTATGCATTTTGGCACCAATTGGCGCCTTTGTGAGCGTTTTGATGCTTCTTGTGTTCATGCAGTAAACTGAGCGTGGCAACGTCCCTCATCACGTCTGAAGAAGGGCAGCAGAGCAAGATAAATGTATCTCATTTTTTGCGCGCAAGAAATGATAGTCAAAGATCTAGAAGTGCAGAAGATCTTCTTTCTACTCAGCGCTGACGCGGCTGACGCACTGTAGCAGTGCAGTGTCATTTCAGTAATATTTTATTTACAAGCAAGCTTGGAAAGTGGGGAATGACATCAGCAAGCATGTGACCCCTTTGTTCATTGGCTATTCTCTCTCTAGAAAAGGAAAGGCAGGGGAGGTATCAGGGGCATCCATACATCCATCCATTCATCATCCACCTTCCTCCATTTTCACAGAGAGTTTTCTAAAAGAAGTTCTGGACACAGACTTCTTCATCCAAACTCTTCTCAAGCTCCATTTTTCTATTTCCATTCGCAACCGCTACTGTGAAGCTCAGACGTTGCAACGTCTCTACAGCGTGCATGAAGGAAGGCTACTTAGGCGTATCTTCTGCGTTTAGTCTCCTTTTCTCTATGTACGGTATTTGGATTTCATTTCCTCTTCTTTCTGTAAAGATGCTCAGCATGAGCTAAATATTTGTAGTTGGGTTGTTGTTTTGCATGTAATGAACTTCTAGTTTAATGCTATGAAATATTGATGTTTATGCGTTTTAAATCTTTGCATGTTAATATCTCCAAACTTGTTTTGAAATTGGCCACTTAAAATAAGTAGATTCATAGGTACAGACATGGTCTATGAAAAGAACTCAAAGATTTATGTGAATGAAAAGGTGCACTAAAGACATTTAGGCATTTTTATCTAAGTCTAGACATAGAATGGATAATAGTTCATAGGACATTGTTGTGGGTACTTAAAATACAGGAGTAGGCCTACTTAAAACCTAGACATAGGAATTCTAGTACTTGAAGCTCTGACGTTTTGTGACTGAAAAGCACAGCTCTTTTGCAACAGCGTTCAAACGTTATAACGTCTATACAGCATAGCATTTGTACGTGTTAACTGTAAACGTTATAACGTCTGACTAGAGGAGATTTACTTGCATGCAGCAATCCAACTCATACTCTTCCATATTCACGACCACTTCTTGTTTACTTGTTTTATCTACGTTCTTAGTCTTAATACCAACTTTTAGTGCCGATTTATTACTTGTTTCACTTGTGTTTTGAAGACTTGAACTTTGAAAGTAAAATCAATCCTCGTGGGAACGATCTCTTATTTTTATCCACTTTATTACTTGTACGACGTGTATACTTGCACTGATATTGCGACTAGAAATCACGCAAACATCTCCCTCTGCTGTAATAGCAGAATCTGGGAATGTGTCGAACCCTTCTAGCCTTACTGATCTCTGCCTTTCCCTCTGTGACCTTCTGATAGGTTCGACAGCAATGGGTTCTTCAGGTTCTTCGGTTTCAGTGGCTTCATTCTGATCATCTAGATCCTGAACTTCGTTGAAGTCCATCACTGTAGGTTTTTCATAGCCTTCTTCCCAGTTCCAATGCTTCGACTCATCTACTATGACATCCCTGCTTCTCACCATTTTCTTCGACACAGGATCATACAGTTTGTATGCTCCTGTCGAATGGTAGCCAACAAGGATCATTTGATGTGCTCTATCATCTAGCTTGCTTCTTTGTTGCTCAGGGACATGTCTGTAACATAATGAGCCAATTATTCTGAGATGCTTGACACTTGGCTTTCTTCCTAGCCAAGCTTCTTCAGGTGTCCTCCCAATCAATCTCTTTGTAGGGCACTTATTCAGAATATACACTGCTGTGGCTACAAGTTTTCCCCATAGACTGTGTGGAAGCTTCTTTTCTTTCATCATGCTTCTCACCATGTCGATGATAGTTCTGTTTTTCCTCTCAGCAGTTCCATTATGCTGAGGTGTGTAAGGTGAAGTGACTTCATGTACAATTCCTTCATTTTCACAGAATTTTTCAAATTCCTGTGAGTTGTACTCACCACCTCCATCAGTTCTAAGGGTTTTGATTGCACATTCACTTTGCTTCTCAATCATTACCTTGAAGTTTCTGAACACTCCCAGTACTTCACTCTTCCTTTTAATCAAGTACACCCATGTCATTCTAGTGTATTCGTCAATGAAGGTGACAAAGTACTTGTTCCCTCCTAATGAACTTACCTCAAATGGACCACAAACATCAGAAAATATCACCTCCAACTTCTTCTCTGCTCTGCTTGGCACCTCTGACTTGAAGGAGTTTCTTGGTTGCTTCGACTTGCAGCAACACTCACATACTTCGACAGGTACCTTTACTGCAGGCAACCCATGAACCATCTTCTTTTCATGTAGTTGACTCAAGCTCTTGAAGTTTAGGTGGCCAAATCTTCTGTGCCACTTCCAGTGCTCATCTTCGACAGTAGTTTTGAGGCATTTCTCTTCGACTACTTGCAACTTGATCTTGAAGGTTCTGTTACTCTGCATCGACACCTTCAGGATCATCTTCTTGTTTGAATCAAACAAGCTGAGACAGTTATTATCCATCTCGACAGAGAATTTCTTCTCAATCATCTGCCCAATACTTAGCAGATTGCTCTTCATCATTGGTACATAAAATACCTCTTGAATATAGCACCACCTACCATCTTTCGACAGGAACTTTATGGTACCAATTCCTTCTGCAGTGACTATGCTGTTGTCTTCAAATTTAATTCTTTTGCTTATCTGCTTTAATTCGACAAACCATTCCTTGTGGCAGCACATGTGGTTCGAACATCCTGTGTCGAGATACCATTCGACAGACTTCTCTTCAGTCGAATTTGTATCTGCCTTCAACAATAGTAATTCTGGGTCAGTAGCTGTCATGAGGGATAATTCTTTATCATCATTGCTGGCTATGTTGGAGGCATCACCAGTGTTACCACTGCCCTGCCACACACACATAGCACAAGTATTTTGAGCATCACAAGTGTTTCCACATTCACTAGTGTTCCCACTGTTTTGCTCGCTACTTTCAGCAATTTCTTCATTGAGATGAATGTCTTCTTCAATCTCATCTTCGACTGCCATCAGCATTAACCCTTCTGAGTCAGAGTCAGAATCTGTGTCTCCATCACTTGCAAATTTGGCTTCAGCATCTTTATCTCTAGGAACCTTCTTGCTCTTGCATTTGTTCTTATAATGCCCAAATTGCTGACAGTTATAACACTGCACTTTCGACAGATCTTGCTTCTTCTTGTCGAAAGATCCTTGTTCTTTCTTCTTGCTGCGTGATCCCTTTTCTTTACCCTTCTATTTCTTGTTGTTTGCTTTCCAGTTTTTCTTAGAGGAGTATGATAACAAGGCTTTTTCAGTTTCTTTCTCTAAACTTCTCTGCCTTATTCTCAATTCATGAGCCTCTAAGGAACCTTGAAGTTCATCTAACTTCAATTCATCTAGGTTCTTGGATTCTTCAATAGCAGTAACAACATAGTCGAATTCCTGGGTTAAGGATCTAAGCACCTTTTCGACTTTACTTGTTTCCGACACAGTTTTCCCATTGCCTTTCATTTGATTAGTTAAAGCTACTAACCTCGTAATGAATTCTCCAATTGATTCTCCATCTTTCATCTTCAAGGCCTCGTACTGTTTTCTGAGCGACTGTAGGCGTATCTTCTTCAGTCTATCTGCTCCTCCGTATGAGTTCTTGAGGACATCCCACGCTGCCTTTGCTGAATCGCAATCAATGATCAGGTTTAGGATGTTGGAATCAACACTTTGGTGAATCAAGAACAGCCCTTTTCCATCTTTCTTTCTCAGCGAATGGTGGTTGTTCCTCACCGCTTCAGTGGCGTTTGCTGCCAATGGTGGAACACCATCATTCACGACATCAAGAACATCTTGATACCGAAACAGGACCTTCATCTGCGCGCACCACCGTTCGTAATCCTTTCCATCAAAGATGGGGAGGTTCCCCGGAATACCTCCACCAGAGTTATCACGCGTTGCCATGAGTCTTGAAGGATCTTGCAGGATCTTTAAAGCCTTGATACCAGGTTGTTGGGGAAGACGGCGCAAGGGGAGAGGGAAAGGAGCGAGAGCGCTAGAGAGAAGAGAAAGCTAGGGCAAGTCAATGATGCAGTAAAACTGAATTATGTAAAATCGTTCTTCACAAAGATATATAACTGTACATGCTACTACGTATGTATATAGATAAGCCAGGCCCATGATTTCGACCAGGCCCACATTTTCGACTAGTCCCATAATAGGCTTACTTACTACACCTATCTGTATTACTAGCGCCTACCTATATTTACAAGCAATTGAATTACAAAGCATATCTCAATATTCCCTCTTAATTCACATTGCTAAGTGACATCATTCCAAGCATAGTTCTCAGTTCTTCGAATCTTCCCTTTTGCAATGGCTTGGTCATTGCATCAGCTACTTGAAGTTCCGAACAACAATACTCCAGATTCAGCTTCTCATTGTTGACTTGATCACGCGGGAAGTGATATCCGGTCTCTATGTGCTTCGACCTACCATGTGCAACAGGGTTCTTAGCGAGATCTATCGCAGACTTGTTGTCGATCAACAACTTCATTGCTTCGACCCTGTGCAGCCCAATTTCGACCAATAACATGCTCATCCATGATGCTTGACATGCTGCTAAGGAAGCAGCCACATACTCTGCTTCACAAGAGGATAACGCAACTATACGTTGCTTCTTCGAGCACCAAGAGATGGGTGTCGTTCCATGCATGAAGACATACCCACTTGTGCTCTTTCGATCACTCTTGTCTCCACTCCAATCGGAGTCTGTGTAACCAAACACTTCAGCGCTATTCTTCGACTCAGACTTGCTAGGGAAGAGAATACCATAACTTTGTGTTCCCTTTATATACCTTAGTACTCTTTTTGCAGCTACTAGATGGGAGCTTTTCGGCTTCTCCATGAATCTGCTGATCATTCCGACACTAAACATAATGTCAGGTCGAGTGTTGCACAGGTACCTCAGGGATCCCACAATCTGTTTGTAGAGGGTGGCATCTACTTCAATCCCTTTATCATCTTTCGACAGCTTGTTGCTTGTATCATCTACTTCAATCCCTTTATCAAATTTGCGGCGGATAATCCGCCGGAAAAGGGGAAAAATTTTTGACGCAATATATCCGCCGGAAAGTACCCAATATCCGCCGCAACTTATCCGCCGCAAAGTACCCGTTATCCGCCGCAAATCACCCGTTTTATTTAAAAAAAAATGAATATAATTTTTTTAAAAAAACGTTTTATTTAAAATTCCGCCGCAAACGACACAAATCCGCCGCAAAGTACCATTTTTTTTAAAAAAAATTATTATTATTTTTAAAAAATAAATTATATTTTTTTAAAAAATCGTTTTAATTAAAATTATATATTATTTTATTAATTTTTTTAATTATTTATAAGAAAATAAAATCCAATAACTAATTAATTTTTAATTTAAAAAAATAAAAATTGGGAAAAGCAGTAAAAATATCCATACAATTAATAAAATATCCAGACAATTAATAAAATATCCAGACAAATAAATAAAATAATCTAAAGCTACTGGGGTGCCTGCCGGTCAATGTCATCAACATTATTATAATATGTATCATCTTGAAGTAAAGCACTGAGCGATGACATTTGGACATTAAGATCAATGTCCAGCGGGGGTGACCGCTGCTGGGGGTACTGCTGGTTTGGCTGGATCAGGGGTGACTGATGTTGGGGCTGCTGGTATGGCTGGCGGGGTGACTGATGTTGCTGCTGGTATGGCTGGAATGGCGGCGCATACTGCGGTGTATACTGCGGGGGATATTGGGATGCATACGGCGGGGGATACTGGGGTGCATACTGCTGCTGGTAGTAATGCTGCTGTGGCGGCAGCGGGTAGGATGCTGATGAGGATGGCCTCGAGTGCTGAGACACCATCTGATCCTGCAAGAACTTAAAGCGCTCCTCCATGCGCTCCTCAGCTACCCTAGCCTGCTCCCGAATCGCCTGAATTTCCCGATCGCTTTGCTGCTGCCGCTCGGCAATCTGACGCTGAGCCTCGCTCAGTTGCTGCGTCAATTGCCTAACCTCATTCAACTCACCAGCATTGGGAACATAATTGCGACCAGTCGAAGATCCAGAATGTGAATCTGATAGACTCGGAATAATGCTTGTTCGAAAAGCAGCCGGTCCAATACCACCTGATCCTACCAGACGATTAGTCTTTTGGGGACCAACTGCTCTCTCCCAAACATCACGAGCTACTCTAGCCTCCTCCACTGGATCGACAGCTGCCCCACTGCCCTGTTGTGACTGATGGTACTCAGCCATCCCACCCTCGAAGCTCTCCTGAAAAAATAACCCAACAAATAAATAACTAATTATTAATATAAATAATAAACGTTAATTAATATATATAATTGTAAAAGTAGTTTTACCTGAATACGCCTCGCCCGATCTGTAACGTACTCACCAGTCTCCTCCACCATATGCATGTGGCAATGCAACTCAGGCAAAGTGATTGGCCTTTGTTCCCTCTCCACCTATATATATGTACATAAATATATATATTATTAATTAAATACACATATTGAAAATGACTAGTTAATTATTATAAATAATTAATTAATTAATCAAGTAATAAATTAACTAATAAATTTACCAAACGTATGTAATGCGTTGCAGTATTAACACTCCCCCCCGTGTGTGTGCAGCCACATTTTTCAGAAGCACGGTTCTTCTTGGCTTTCTCACAATAATTCTTAAATCCTTCATCTTTCTCCCAATACTCATTAAACTCAGCCCAAGTTGAGTCTCCCATATAAGATGGCTTCGTACCCGTATTGCGCGCCCTCCGCATCAATTCAGAATAGCGATGAGAACATCTCTTATGGAACACTCTCTCAACTGCGGCTTGCTCCCCTGGATACCATGTACATTTTTTCTATTTAAGAAATTTACAATAATGTTGTTAATTATAAGGCAATAATTAATTAATTAATCAAGTCAATATAAAAGATAATACACCAAATTAATTATTTCGTAGAATCGAATTAACTTACCAAAAATGATCTTAACATCTTATTTGCATCCTTATCTTTTCTAACTTCCGTCCAGTTCTTCCAGCTCTTGGTAAAATTCTCCTTGATTGTTTTTGTGATGGCGGTAGCTGAAGCCTTCGAAGGAATAAAACTGCATTAAAAAAAGATGAATTTTGTTACACCAAATATAAGTTATATATATAAATGGCAACAAAAATATAAATTAATAAATAATATATATATATATATATATATATATATATATATATATATATATAGACTTACGAATCACCAACAATCTGCAATATGATACGCCCATCAGGTGTAACCCTAATCACCTCAGTCCCATCAATGAATGTGCGTACCCCATCCGCATCAACATGTGTCAGGGATAAGCCCTCAGTACCAACAGGAATCGATGGGCCCCCTGCAGTACTAGTACTAGCACCATCCTCAGACACAGGTGGTGGCAAATATCCGCCAGTAGTAACAACAACACGCGTAGGCTGAACACGGCGCCCTAGGCGAGTAGATGTCTTCCGCCTGCTAGTGCTGGCGGCATCGGGAGGTGGAGGAGGAACATATGCGCCGTCATGATCGGATCCCGAGTCATCATGAGATGCCATATCTGTATAGATCTAGCTAAACATATACATTTAAACAAAACAAACATATACTAAACAAGGTTAACATATATAAACATATAGAAAACTCATGCATTAAAATAAATAATTTGAATCCCATTCATTCTCAAACAAATAACATCATTCATTAAAAATAACATCTTCATTAAAAATAAAATTGTTGAAACATAAATTACATTCATTCTAATTTGAATCCCATTCATTCTCAAAATCATCATCATCGGAGGAGTGAATTCTTGATACACCAATGTGGTCTGTTGCATCATCACCATCAGCATCTTTGTCATCAACAACTTCATCGCCGGTGTTTGGCTCATCACATAAACGAACAATGGGTTCAACTTGAGTCACTTCATTTACATTAGACATCTCTTCCATTTGATATGGCATAATATCTTCCACCGTGTCATCATTTGTCTGATCAATGCGACCTCTTGGTTTTGTTTTAATTGCGACACACCAACCACGCCTATCAGTTCGCATTGATGGATAAGGGACATAATAGACTTGTCTCACATTTTGTGCAATGACGAACGGATCATACGGTCGATATCTACCATTCATTTTAATGTCCACTGTATTTGACTTTGGATTCACCTTTGTTCCTCGAGCAGACGGATCAAACCAATTACAATAAAAAACCACTACCTTTGGACTAAAATCTAGATGGGGGTACTGAAGTTCATATATGTGTTGAACCACACCATAAAAATCATCTTCACCTCCTCCAGTGACCCCCTTCATGCACACTCCACTATTGACTGTCTCTCTGCCCTGTGTCCATTCATTGGTGTGAAATTTGTATCCATTGACAAAGTATGTGTGCCATTCTTTAACACATCTTCGAGGACCGTCTGATATGTTCCTCAAGTGTTGGTTGGTAGGATTTGGCGGGAGGGAATACACATATTGACTAAACCACATTGGAAAATGCGCATGAATATGAGCAGAAGATTGGTCTTCACGTACTACCTCTGATGACAAGAACTCCCTAAAAAGAAATAATATTTAATTGTTACACTTGTCTACTATATTAAGTAATTAAGATCGATTGTTAATGTTGAGGAACATACTCAATAAATGGTTGCACCTCAGTACAGTTTATCAACACATGAACATGTGCTGAACTTAACTCTTCATCTGTTAGCCAGTGAGTTGACTCCTTCCCAGATGGACGACCGGGTAGACAAAAGACAGATAAAGCCAAAGGATGTCGCCATTCAGTATCCACTTCATTTCGACTGCTTCCAGGAGCAAACTGATTCTTGAAATAATGAGAACAAAAATGTGTTGTTTCACGGTGTAGGTAAGAAGAACATATCGATCCTTCAACTCTAGCTTTGTTTTTCACCGATCTTTTTGAATCACCCATGAACCTAGAGAATATGATATTAATATATTAATAGTCATATATTTTAATTTAAACTTGTTTCTTATATTATTATAATTAAAAATTCGCTGACCTTTCAAACGGATACATCCATCTGTATTGGACAGGTCCGCCAAGTTTAGCTTCATATGCGAGATGCACCGGTAGATGCTCCATAGAATCAAAGAAACCAGGTGGAAATACTCTCTCCAACTTGCATAAGATAAGTGGGATGTCTTGTTCCATTTTTGAAAGATCATCAGCTTTTAGCGTTGCAGAACACAAATTCTTAAAGTATTGACTTATTTCAATGAGCGGATTCAAAACGTGTGTTGGCAACGAACTAAAAGCGATAGGAAGTAAGCACTCCATGAATACGTGACAATCATGACTCTTCATCCCATGCAACCTCCCATTATCCACGTCCGCACATCTAGATAAATTGGAAGAATAACCGTCTGGCATTTTCAACTCTTTTATCCACTGATAAACTGCTTTCGCTTGTTCGGTAGATAAAGTATAATTGGCTTTGGGTTTCAAAATCCTAGTACCTTGCTCAACCAACAACAAATCCTTTCGTCTACAGAAATGATCTATATCCTTCCTAGCTTTCTCATTGTCTTTCGTTTTGCCTTTCACGTTCATGACAGTGTTAAATATGTTGTCAAAAAAATTCTTCTCTATATGCATGACATCGAGATTGTGTCTCAATAGATTATCTTTCCAATAGGGAAGTTCCCAAAAAATACTTTTTTTTGTCCAATTGTGCCATTGTCCATAGCCATCTGGACGAGAAACAACACCGGCTACGACTTCCACAGGAGGGATATCCCTAACATTATTCCAAACTTCCTCTGGTGTCAACTGACGAGGAGGTCCAGCTGTTTCAACATTTCCCTTGATGAACGCATATTTCTGCTTTCTAAATGGGTGATCCATAGGTAAGAACCTACGGTGCGAGTCAAACCATGAAACTTTTCCTCCGTATTTAAGACTAAAAGCCTTTGTGTCAACCATGCAAATCGGACACGCCATCTTACCATGTGTCCCCCATCCAGACAACATTCCATAGGCAGGGAAGTCATTTATGGTCCACATCAAAGCCGCCCGCATCACAAAATTTTGTTTGCGTGCCACATCATAAGTTAAAACACCATTCCACAACCTTTTTAGGTCATCAATCAAAGGTTGCAAATAGATGTCAATACCAACTGTTGGATTACTTGGCCCTGGAATAATAGAATTTAAAAACATGTATGGTTTGGACATACACATTTCTGGAGGAATGTTGTATGGGGTAACAATAACTGGCCAACATGAATACGGTGTTGCCGAGGCTTGAATATATGGTGTGAAACCATCAGAGCACAAACCAAGCCGAACATTGCGTGGATCACTGGCAAAATCTAGATGAACACGATCAAAATGCTTCCAAGCTTCACCATCAGATGGGTGACGTAATTCACCAGAATTATTTCTATTTTGATGGTGCCATGTCATTTTACCTGCGGTCTCCATTGAAGTAAACATCCTCTGTAGCCTTGGAATAAGAGGCAGATAGAACATTGATTTTCGTGGAACCGGTTTGCCTCTGCTCATCCCTGATCTACTGACACGATAGCGTGGTTGTCCACACAACTTGCATTCCGACAACTCTCCATCATTTATGCCAAACTCATTGTTATAATAGAGCATGCAACCAAACACACAACAATCAATCCTTTTAGATTTTAAGCCAAGCTTCGATACCACTCTTTTAGCTTCATAATAACTTTGCGGTAAACTCCCTCTATTAATGGGGGTTGCATCCAACATCATTTTGGTCATATATTCCATGCACAACTCAGCAACATTAAATTGAGACTTAAGACCCAACAACCGAACACACATTGATAATTTTGAGTCTGCAGATCCTTCAAATATGGGTTTATTTGTCTCACTCAAATACATGTAAAACCTTTGAGCTTCCTCATTTGGAACTTCGTCAGCATTTGGTTCTTCAAAATCCAAATTTACTCCAACAGCGTCAGATATCATTCCCTGATAAACATCTAACGGTTGTATTCCCCATCCTTCAGATGTCGTAGTCACTGGATAACTACTTGATGTGTGATCTACTACTTCAACCGGAACATTAACCGCAGGAACTGCAGCTACCCCTGGCGCTCCTTCCCCGTGACGACTCCATGTCCAATAATTTGGCCTAAACCCATTATTGTACAAATGAAGTCTAACTTCATGTTCATTTTTTATAGCTCGAAATGAACATTTCAAGCACGGACATCTAATACCGCCTTGTCGCCCAAATTCTTCATGATCAATGTACTTAGCACAAAAAATAAACTCTTCTACTCCTTCTACAAAACGTCGTTTTACACCAGTTCTTCCAGGATACAATGGATCATACATCCAACTACGATCCATTTTCAAGAACTATACGTATACTACACTACAATATAAATAAAATAAACTATCAATTACTTCATATTTTGATATATATATTTATATATTACTCATTTTATTTTGATATTTCAATAAACTACCAATTAATTACAAGCAACAGAATTAATTTTTTAATAATGTTATATACAAATAATTTAAACAATATAAATAATAATTCCAAATTTAATTTTAAATTTCAATTTTTATAAGACAATATATGTTAATAAAATTTATAAGTGAACTTAATAAATAAGTTTTTTCAATATAAATTAATTTGTATTATTATTGCAAACAAAATACTAAACAAAATTTTACTAAAAATAGTGAAGTAAGTAATATTTTATTAATTACTTTAACAACTAACCGTAGTGAAGAGAAGGCTCTGGCTTGAAGCTTATCCTGAACTCAAGCAGAGAGGAAAAAGCAGAGAGGAAAAAGGAGGAACCCAAACAATACCTAAACAAAAAAAACAACACAATTAGTAACAAATTCATATTATTATAAAATAATTTAAAAACGAATATTAAAAAAAAATTAAAAACTAAAACTATTAACTAATATCAAAAACATACCTTGAAGAAATTTCCCAATAAGAGCAGAAGACAATTCGTAGGGAGGAAGCGCTACACTTCAAAAACGAATTTAGTAGAGAAGGAGAGAATTTGGGAGAGAGTAAAAGAGAAATTTTAAGAAGAGAATGGGAGGATTGTTAGAAGTGTGAAGAATGAGAAGTGGGGAATGGATATATATAGAAAAACGCAGCCCAACGGTCAAAAGGGATTTGCGGCGGATTCTGGACGGTTGCGGCGGATTTTGAAATTCAATATCTGCGGGTATTTTTTTTCGGTGCTTTGCGGCGGATTCTGGACGGTTGCGGCGGATTTTGAAATTTAAAATCCGCGGGTTTTTTATTTACGGAGCTTTGCGGCGGATTCGTGGTACTTTGCGGCGGATATTCAAATTAAAATATCGCGCCTTTTTTTTTTAAAAAACACCAAATAATCCGCCGCAAAGATCCGCCGCAAATGCTCAACATCCGCCGCAAAAAACACAAATCCGCCGCAAAGTACCATTTTTTTTTTTTAAAAAAATTATTATTTTTTTTAAAAAATTATTATTATTTTTAAAAAATAAATTTTATTTTTTAAAAAAAATCGTTTTAATTAAAAATATATATTATTTTATTAATTTTTTAATTATTGATAAAAAATTAAAATCCAATAACTAATTAATTTTTAATTTAAAAAAATAAAAATTGGGAAAAGCAGTAAAATATTATCACCAAAAAAATATCCATACAATTAATAAAATATTTTAAACAAAAAAATAAAATAATCTAAAGCAATAAAAATTGGGAAAAACAGTCAAATATATATTTAATGTCTGCTACTCCTAAACGGAGACCTACACCATTATCTTGATATGACACTCTCTTGAGCATTGTCGGCAGCAGCTCCATTACAGTGGCGTATGTCTCCATTTCTTTGTAAAGAAATTTCCACATTGTCGTGAACACCCCTTCATTTTTTTCGTTAAAAGTAACCCAGTTATCAGCAAAAAGCTCTTCCTCATTATTTCACCACAAGTGACATATACGTTAATCAAACGCTCGGTATCATCCTTCAACTTAACAGCCCGTCCTTGCAGTTCCTCAAACTTTCTATTTAGAGATTCAACCATATTTTCAAAATAGAAAGTTTCACAAGAAACCATCTTTTGAAAAGATGATTGAATCTCTAAATAGAAAGTTTGAGGAACTGCAAGGACGGGTTGTTAAGTTGGAGGATGATACCGAGCGTTTGATGAGCGTATATGTCTCTTGTGGTGAAAATAATGAGGATGAACTTTATGCTGATAAAGGGGTTACTTTTAACGAAAAAGATGAAGGGGTCTTCATGACAATGTGGAAATTTTTTTACAAAAAAATGGAGACGTACGCCACTCTATTGGAACCCCGCTGCCGACAATGCTCAAGAGAGTGCCGTATTAAGAGATCGAGTGCCGTATCAAGAGAATGAGAGTATTGGTAGAGGTGTGAAAAAAGAAGAAGGGGAGAAGGGGTTTATATAGGAGAAACGAAGTCAAACGGTCAAAAGGCAAGATCCGCCGGAAACGGCATTTACCGGCGGATTTAAGGGATTTGCGGCGGACTTAAGGGATTTGCGGCGGACGGAGGTGCATTTGCGGCGGTTAATTAAAATCTCGTAAAAAAAAAATTTTGTGAACCCAAATCCGCCGCAAAAAACCGTTAAATCCGCCGCAAAATCCAAGACGAATTTTAATCCGCCGCAACGGTCAATTATTCCGCCGGTAACTTTGAGGCGGATAAAATCCGCCGGAAATGCGTAGATTCCGCCGGTAACTTTGCGGCGGATCCATATCCGCCGGAAACTCCTGGCCGGAAAAACCAATAATTCTTGTAGTGAGGGGCCAGCCTCTGTGACTTGCCAATGCCACAACCAATCTTATTGTTTCGATTCTGGCTACAGGGGCAAAGACTTCATTGAAATCCAAACCAGGTTTCTGTAGGAAACCTTTGGCTACTAACCTGGCCTTATACTTGGCCACTTCTCCATTAGGTTTGACTTTGGTCTTGTAGACCCATTTCACACCTATTGCCTTCTTCTGCTTTGGAAGTTCGACTAGCTTCCAAGTACCATTTTTCTCTATTGACTTCAACTCGTCAATCATGGCTTCCTTCCACTGTTTGTGATTCAAGGCTTGCTCCAGGTTCACTGGTTCTGCTTCAGCCATCAGTGCGAAGTGTGTCAGGTTTCCCTCTGCTGTAATAGCAGAATCTGGGAATGTGTCGAACCCTTCTAGCCTTACTGATCTCTGCCTTTCCCTCTGTGACCTTCTGATAGGTTCGACAGCAATGGGTTCTTCAGGTTCTTCGGTTTCAGTGGCTTCATTCTGATCATCTAGATTCTGAACTTCGTCGAAGTCCATCACTGTAGGTTTTTCATAGCCTTCTTCCCAGTTCCAATGCTTCGACTCATCTACTATGACATCCCTGCTTCTCACCATTTTCTTCGACACAGGATCATACAGTTTGTATGCTCCTGTCGAATGGTAGCCAACAAGGATCATTTGATGTGCTCTATCATCTAGCTTGCTTCTTTGTTGCTCAGGGACATGTCTGTAACATAATGAGCCAATTATTCTGAGATGCTTGACACTTGGCTTTCTTCCTAGCCAAGCTTCTTCAGGTGTCCTCCCAATCAATCTCTTTGTAGGGCACTTATTCAGAATATACACTGCTGTGGCTACAAGTTTTCCCCATAGACTGTGTGGAAGCTTCTTTTCTTTCATCATGCTTCTCACCATGTCGAGGATAGTTCTGTTTTTCCTCTCAGCAGTTCCATTATGCTGAGGTGTGTAAGGTGAAGTGACTTCATGTACAATTCCTTCATTTTCACAGAATTTTTCAAATTCCTGTGAGTTGTACTCACCACCTCCATCAGTTCTAAGGGTTTTGATTGCACATTCACTTTGCTTCTCAATCATTACCTTGAAGTTTCTGAACACTCCCAGTACTTCACTCTTCCTTTTAATCAAGTAAACCCATGTCATTCTAGTGTATTCGTCAATGAAGGTGACAAAGTACTTGTTCCCTCCTAATGAACTTACCTCAAATGGACCACAAACATCAGAAAATATCACCTCCAACTTCTTCTCTGCTCTGCTTGGCACCTCTGACTTGAAGGAGTTTTTTGGTTGCTTCGACTTGCAGCAACACTCACATACTTCGACAGGTACCTTTACTGCAGGAAACCCATGAACCATCTTCTTTTCATGTAGTTGACTCAAGCTCTTGAAGTTTAGGTGGCCAAATCTTCTGTGCCACTTCCAGTGCTCCTCTTCGACAGTAGTTTTGAGGCATTTCTCTTCGACTACTTGCAACTTGATCTTGAAGGTTCTGTTACTCTGCATCGACACCTTCGGGATCATCTTCTTGTTTGAATCAAACAAGATGAGACAGTTATTATCCATCTCGACAGAGAATTTCTTCTCAATCATCTGCCCAATACTTACCAGATTGCTCTTCATCATTGGTACATAAAATACCTCTTGAATATAGCACCACCTACCATCTTTCGACAAGAACTTTATGGTACCAATTCATTCTGCAGTGACTCTGTTGTTGTCTGCAAATTTAATTCTTTTGCTTATCTGCTTTAATTCGACAAACCATTCCTTGTGGCAGCACATGTGGTTCGAACATCCTGTGTCGAGATACCATTCGACAGACTTCTCTTCAGTCGAATTTGTATCTGCCTTCAACAACAGTAATTCTGGGTCAGTAGCTGTCATGAGGGATAATTCTTTATCATCATTGCTGGCTGTGTTGGAGGCATCACCAGTGTTACCACTGCCCTGCCACACACACATAGCACAAGTATTTTGAGCATCACAAGTGTTTCCACATTCACTAGTGTTCCCACTGTTTTGCTCGCTACTTTCAGCAATTTCTTCATTGAGATGAATGTCTTCTTCAATCTCATCTTCGACTGCCATCAACATTAACCCTTCTGAGTCAGAGTCAGAATCTGTGTCTCCATCACTTGCAAATTTGGCTTCAGCATCTTTATCTCTAGGAACCTTCTTGTTCTTGCATTTGTTCTTATAATGCCCAAATTGCTGACAGTTATAACACTGCACTTTCGACAGATCTTGCTTCTTCTTGTCGAAAGATCCTTGTTCTTTCTTCTTGCTGCGTGATCCCTTTTCTTTACCCTTCTCTTTCTTGTTGTTTGCTTTCCAGTTTTTCTTAGAGGAGTATGATGACAAGGCTTGTTCAGTTTCTTTCTCTGAACTTCTCTGTCTTATTCTCAATTCATGAGCCTCTAAGGAACCTTGAAGTTCATCTAACTTCAATTCATCTAGGTTCTTGGATTCTTCAATAGCAGTAACAACATAGTCGAATTCCTGGGTTAAGGATCTAAGCACCTTTTCGACTTTACTTGTTTCCGACACAGTTTTCCCATTGCCTTTCATTTGATTAGTTAAAGCTACTAACCTCGTAATGAATTCTCCAATTGATTCTCCATCTTTCATCTTCAAGGCCTCGTACTGTTTTCTGAGCGACTGTAGGCGTATCTTCTTCAGTCTATCTGCTCCTCCGTATGAGTTCTTGAGGACATCCCACGCTGCCTTTGCTGAATCGCAATCAATGATCAGGTTTAGGATGTTGGAATCAACACTTTGGTGAATCAAGAACAGCCCTTTTCCATCTTTCTTTCTCAGCGAATGGTGGTTGTTCCTCACCGCTTCAGTGGCGTTTGCTGCCAATGGTGGAACACCATCGTTCACGACATCAAGAACATCTTGATACCGAAACAGGACCTTCATCTGCGCGCACCACCGTTCGTAATCCTTTCCATCAAAGATGGGGAGGTTCCCCGGAATACCTCCACCAGAGTTATCACGCGTTGCCATGAGTCTTGAAGGATCATGCGGGATCTTTAAAGCCTTGATACCAGGTTGTTGGGGAAAACGGCGCAAGGGGAGAGGGAAAGGAGCGAGAGCGCTAGAGAGAAGAGAAAGCTAGGGCAAGTCAATGATGCAGTAAAACTGAATTATGTAAAATCGTTCTTCACAAAGATATATAACTGTACATGCTACTACGTATGTATATAGATAAGCCAGGCCCATGATTTCGACCAGGCCCACACTTTCGACTAGTCCCATAATAGGCTTACTTACTACACCTATCTGTATTACTAGCGCCTACCTATATTTACAAGCAATTGAATTACAAAGCATATCTCAATATTCCCTCTTAATTCACATTGCTAAGTGACATCATTCCAAGCATAGTTCTCAGTTCTTCGAATCTTCCCTTTTGCAATGGCTTGGTCATTGCATCAGCTACTTGAAGTTCCGAACAACAATACTCCAGATTCAGCTTCTCATTGTTGACTTGATCACGCGGGAAGTGATATCCGGTCTCTATGTGCTTCGACCTACCATGTGCGACAGGGTTCTTAGCGAGATCTATCGCAGACTTGTTGTCGATCAACAACTTCATTGCTTCGACCCTGTGCAGCCCAGTTTCGACCAATAACATGCTCAGCCATGATGCTTGACATGCTGCTAAGGAAGCAGCCACATACTCTGCTTCACAAGAGGATAACGCAACTATACGTTGCTTCTTCGAGCACCAAGAGATGGGTGTCGTTCCATGCATGAAGACATACCCACTTGTGCTCTTTCGATCACTCTTGTCTCCACTCCAATCGGAGTCTGTGTAACCAAACACTTCAGCGCTATTCTTCGACTCAGACTTGCTAGGGAAGAGAATACCATAACTTTGTGTTCCCTTTATATACCTTAGTACTCTTTTTGCAGCTACTAGATGGGAGCTTTTCGGCTTCTCCATGAATCTGCTGATCATTCCGACACTAAACATAATGTCAGGTCGAGTGTTGCACAGGTACCTCAGGGATCCCACAATCTGTTTGTAGAGGGTGGCATCTACTTCAATCCCTTTATCATCTTTCGACAGCTTGTTGCTTGTGTCAGTTGGTGTCGAAACCTCCTTACAGTTGATCATGTCGAATCTCTTCAGGATATCAGCTGCATACTTCGACTGGTGCAGAAATATTCCCTTCTTCGACTCTGTAAATTCCATTCCTAAGAAATACGATAAATGTCCTAGATCACTCCTTTCGAACTTAGACATCATCACTTTCTTAAAGGCTTCGGCTTCGACTTCGACCTCATTGCTGCCAGTTACTAGTAGATCATCAACATACAGGCACAGTAGCAATTGAGTCGAAGTTCCATTCTTCTTAACATATACACCATGTTCATTGGTGCATCTAATGAACTTCTGAGCTAAGAGAAAACAATCAATTCTCTTGTTCCATGCCCTTGGTGCTTGCTTGAGTCCATATAGGGCCTTCTTAAGCTTGAATACCTTGTCTTCTTGTGCCTTCGATTCAAAACCAGGTGGTTGGCAAAGATAGACTTCCTCCTCCAGAGGTCCATTGAGAAATGCTGACTTTACATCAAGTTGAATCGCAATCAATGATCAGGTTTAGGATGTTGGAATCAACACTTTGGTGAATCAAGAACAGCCCTTTTCCATCTTTCTTTCTCAGCGAATGGTGGTTGTTCCTCACCGCTTCAGTGGCGTTTGCTGCCAATGGTGGAACACCATCGTTCACGACATCAAGAACATCTTGATACCGAAACAGGACCTTCATCTGCGCGCACCACCGTTCGTAATCCTTTCCATCAAAGATGGGGAGGTTCCCCGGAATACCTCCACCAGAGTTATCACGCGTTACCATGAGTCTTGAAGGATCTTGCAGGATCTTTAAAGCCTTGATACCAGGTTGTTGGGGAAAACGGCGCAAGGGGAGAGGGAAAGGAGCGAGAGCGCTAGAGAGAAGAGAAAGCTAGGGCAAGTCAATGATGCAGTAAAACTGAATTATGTAAAATCGTTCTTCACAAGGATATATAACTGTACATGCTACTACGTATATATATATAGATAAGCCAGACCCATGATTTCGACCAGGCCCACACTTTTGACTAGTCCCATAATAGGCTTACTTACTACACCTATCTGTATTACTAGCGCCTACCTATATTTACAAGCAATTGAATTACAAAGCATATCTCAATAATAATCACCTCTTCAACTTACTGTAAAATATTTTAAGGGATATCGAAGGAGTGCACCAAATGAGTGTAAGAAGGAGGTCCCGGGTTCAAACCCGGGAAACTAACATTCCCCACACCTCCACTAACATTGTCTATAAAAAATACATTAAAGGAGTTAATACTTTATCATAAAGTGAGAGAATTCCATAGGTTGAGATTTTGTGCTATTGTCAAATAAGGAATAATTTGACAACAATAATTCATGTGGACTATAGTATAATAACATTGTTAATTAGAATGGGAGAAAATTAAAACGAAGTTAACATTGTTATCATGATGCCTCCATTTTCAATGTGAAATATAATTAATTTGAAGACTAATAATCACCCCTTCAGTTTACTATAAAATAATTTATGAAGTTGACATCTATATATATTAAGTTAACTACCTAGTTGCATTGCCAATTTCAGCGATATGAGTCCACCGGCTCTCGAGTTCGAACCCGAATGCAATGTGATAGTGTAGTGTTTATATGTCATTTCATTTAAACTGACAAAGAAAATAATATATTAAGCTAACTAGCCCCTAACGAAATGACGTACGTGCAAACCACATTAAAAAAATATCATTATGATTAGTTAATTACTTATTAGCATGTTGTTGGAGGTAGTTGAAGAAACTTTCAAGTAAATTAGAGAATACAACATAAAATGACACGTGAAATGTTCAACTAGATAGGCAACTAAATATATGGGACAATAATTTAGGGAGATCTTTAGTACTTAATTAGTTTCTAGAAAGTAACTTTCTTTTTAATTATTTTCGCATTCTTATCATTTTATGGCAGTCATTTTCACTGACAATTTGTATGCTTGTACTACGAAACAAAATTGTTATCACAAAAAGCTATTTTCTTATCCTAAATAATTTGCAGTTTGACGCTATTTTAAAACGACACTTGCACGAAGAAGATTGACCATATAAATAAATTATGAAATAAATTTTTTTATTAAAAAAAACTAACAGAATAGTCTAACTATTAAAAATAAATTTTGTCAAGTAAGAAACTATCAAAAAGAAATTTACTATATTATTTTTTTTTCATATAGTATATCACACATCAAGAGGATGGGCTGAAACGTGCTATCTAATACATTTCATATATAATGAATTGTAGATATTTTTAACAAAGAAAAGAAAATGAGTCTCGTTTAAACTTTTTGATGCTAAATTTTTTTTGAGAGAAAATATCAAGAGGAAAAAATTAGTACTCCCTATATTAGTATAAAAATGTGGAAAATAAGGAAGTACGAAGGAGAGACTAAGGAAAGACAAGACTAATACCTTTGACAAGATAAAAATGATCATAAGTTTACTTTGACTTACAAGTCTATTTAAATGTCTGTCATATGACCTATATGTAAGTAAATTAAAGGACTAATAGGCCGATAAGAATAAACTTTATGTACGATATATACTACGAATTACAAAAAAAAAAAAAAAGAGCCACTACCACTCGAGAGCATGAGACACAAAGGTGGGTACAAACTAGGCTAAGGTATGCTTTATAAGGCTAAGACTGTCTTTATATTTGATATAAGTATTCTTTGCATGACCTAACCTTTTTAAAGTCTAACATTGTATAAAAGTATTTTGAAAGTGTATTCTTCAAAAACAACCTTTAAATAGACTCTTAGAATTTAGGTTGGGTTTAACTCATTCCTATAAGATCGGCTTATGAGGTGAATAGTTGTAGTGACAATAATGAAGGCACTTGGTGTCAGTAATTTGTTTTACCCTAATCGATGTAGAGAACGTCTAGTTGAGATCTCAATTGAAATATACTGCCATGAGTAATTTCTTCCAAAAAAGAAATATGCGTTTATTGTTCCCCCACGAGGATGAAGTGAGTTATGTACACTATAGAGTTCAACGACATGTGGTACATAGTGCGCATGACTATGAAGAATAACAAATTTACTTAAAGTAAGCCTTACTCTGAGGGTTTGTTTTTCCTCCCTATGTGAGATTACAAATCTCAATGAGTTCTTTAAGTAATCACTGAGATTTGTAATCTTACTGTTTTCATATATATTTGTTTTTCCTCCCTATGTGAGATTACAAAATCTCGGGTTGGGATTTCAGTTGAAGTTTGTTTTTCCTCCTCAACTTCTTGTGTACCATTTACCAAACGTCAGACACACAACTTCAATTGAAATCCCAACCCGATATGATCCAATATGGATACATATAATTTTGTACAGATTGTCTTAGAGTTGAATTCTTGTTTATATGAATTAAATACGAAAAAACTTCTTTAATCACTGTTTGTGGCGCCAATATATATCAGAGATGGATGCATAAAAAATTATTGTACGCACGGTGCGAATGCAGGTCTAAAAAGTTATGATCACTTATGTCGTGGTTATGGGGTGGTGTAGCCCATTAACATTATGG
Source organism: Astragalus membranaceus (assembly GCA_039519185.1). NCBI lineage: Eukaryota > Viridiplantae > Streptophyta > Magnoliopsida > Fabales > Fabaceae > Astragalus > Astragalus membranaceus. The sequence continues at coordinate 38,106,888 of CM076853.1, read as the reverse complement.
GGAGAACCTAAGCACGAATACACGCCTAAAAAGTTATGTCATTTATGTTGCGGTTATGGGCGGTCTAGCCCATTAACATTATTGGGGAGAACCTAAGCGGGCCAATATATGCTTGTATACCCAGCTCTACTAATTAAGGGTGTCATATCCACCATTTTCTAAGAATTCTCATTATTAAATATTCTATATATATATATATATATATATATACACACATATATATATAATAACATGGGTATAGTAATGTGTCACCCACAGTGGAAAACTATATGTGGTTAAAGGATAGTTTTTATTTGTATAAATAGCAGCTCAAGTTCGATTAGGAAGTGACATTGATGTTACGCAAGAGACTAAAATGTGTTAGTGTTAATAATAACTCCCTTTTCTTGACAATCAGGTTCCAACAACTCCCTTTTCTTGACAATCAGTCCGGTTGTGGGAAGGAATATACGAGTGGCTCGACATGAATGGAGTGGATAGCAATGGAGCTTGGGAGCATATGTGGGAAAACCGAATCATGGTAGGAGGTAAGAAAAAGAAAAGACTACGATTTTTGATTTGGGTGGCTGCACTATGGGTTATTTGGATCAATAGGAATCGAGTAATTTTTAGAGGAGGCATCCCCAACGTTACTCAAATGCTACACAATGTAAAGGGTTTAACTTGGGGCTGGGTAGCATATAGATTGGGGAACGGAGGATCCATCGCCTATGTAGATTGGGATACAAACCCGATAAATTGTTTACTCCAAATTTGACTGTAAACGGGTTGTGGCACCCCTAGTGCCCATCTCTAATAATAATTTTGACTTATCAAAAAAAAAAGGTTCCAACAACCCTTAAGTATATCAATATTAAACCTTAATTAATTGACTTATAGGAAATCCGCATGACTTTGGTAAAACATACGTTAATGAGTTCCATAATCCTATTAATTCACACCAACTGCCACACATGCATATGTATGTTATGTTGATGTTGATTAACAAATATGAAAAAAAAAATTGATTATCATCAATAACCATTTAACTATACTTATAATTAGTCACATTATTTCATGCCACATAGTATTAATGTTCTGTTATATTTAATGAAAGCAAAATCATTGTTGGCCTAACCTTTTCCCTTAGTTGCACAACAATTATCGCTTGTTTAAAAAGCGAACGAGAATATTTCACCCACCATCTATCTCAAGATTGGTAAGTGTCATTAGCTAACTCAGCCGTTTTCTTCAATTGTGAACCAAACCTCCCATTCTTCCCTCTTCTTTGAAGGCACACGTGCAGCACAAGAAATTAATGTATTCTTTTCTTGTTAACCACTATAATTAACATCTTTGGGTTGGTTATATTTGAGTTTATATATCGATATAAGTAAACTTATACAAAAATAGCTTATGACATGTCTATAAGGTGTTATTAACTTATTTTTATAAGCTTTCAAGGATAGTTTATCAAAACACCCGTTTGGATTAACTTATTTTTGAGCTTATAAAAATAACTTATGGAGATAAATAATTTTTATGTTGATTCACAAGTTCTCACTAACAAAAATTATATCTCCATAAAATGTTTTTCTATAAAATATTTTGACAAGCTTATGAATAATACATAAAAACTTATTTATTTGCATAAATTTGTTTTGCATAAACTCAAAATAAGCTCATTTCAAACGGGCCCATAGTTTATGTGAAAATAATTTTATTTTATTTTATCTTTTATTATAGATGGTGGTGAAAGCCGATAGTTGCTTGTGGGGGCAATTGCCCTTGCCCCTGTAAGTAAATTATTTTGGTTAAATATATAGTTAATAATATAATTTTTGCCCCCATAAAAAATAAGATGTTCACTATGAATTTTTTAAAAAAAATGGATAAACAAAGTTATAAATATAAAAGAAAAAATAAATTGGTACTAATTTTTTCTTTTATTTTACTACACATAGTGATACAAAAAATTTCATATTTTAGTGTTTTAACTTTTTTGAAGACATTTGTATCTATTACGCAAAAAAAATATATCTTAGACAAAAATATTATAGATTATTTATTGCCCCCACTAACTAAAATTTCTAGATCAACCACGGATTATTCTGACTATATATAAAAATAGTTCATATATAAGCACTTATACGACTAACGCTTTTTTTTTCGAGTGGCATTCCGAAGTATCCCACAAGTTAGCTCTTTAGCTCTTTTTGTATGCTATGGTATCCCCATAATATCATAATGATAAATATAGTTGATGGAATTAATTAATAACATTATTATAGTAGAGGGTAAGATGTTTTCAATTAAGCTAGCATATATGTGTGAAGCACAGAAGCTAAGAATAGACATGAAAAGTCTCAACTTCATGTAAATAGTGCATAACTGACTGTTCACCAGTTTTACCTACTTTTCTTTAAATGATAGCAATTTTTCTGCTACTTCCTCTGGAATTAGTTTTGGTAGTACCAGAACTCCAATTCTTTTGTACTTGCATGTTTTAAGAAATATATTATTCTAGGGTTTCTTGTGCAAGTCTCTCCTAACCAAGAAGATAACTCATCAACAAACATAACTACCAAATTGATAGCAAACCTCTCCTCTTAATTTCATTCCAACCAATTAAACAACCTCAAAACAAGTTCAATGGAATTGCTTCCAGTAAAAGATCCATGCTGGTTGATCAACTAAATACTCTATATTTATGGTGATCCTTTGGTGAATTCTTTATGAAAGAATAATTTTATGGATTTTCTAATCGCTTGAAGCTTATGTACATTTACATGACCTACCAAAGAGAATGCCAACTTCCTTCTTCTTAGAAGGTGGTTAAGGCCTAACTCAACCCACAAAACCGGCTTGTAAGGTGAGGGATGCCTGCCACTTATAAACTCATTTTCAGGTCATATCACATTCGATGTGGGACTCTTAACACACCCCCCTCACGTCCAGGACTAGACAACTGGAGCGTAACCCGAGTGGCCCGATAGCGGGTGGCCCAGCGGATCTTGGACTGGCTATGATACCATCTTAGAACGTGGTTTTAGGCCTAACTCAACCCCACAAAACTGACTTGTAAGGTGATGAGGGATGCCTCCCACTTATAAACTCTTTTGAGACCATATCTCTAGTCAATGTGGGACTTGGGTTTTTCCCAATACTTCTCTCCTAAGACTTTTGATAAAATCACATTGTTTTCATTATACCAAAAATTGGAAATTAAAGATAATTTATTATAATTAGGGTTAAATATGTTTTCAATCCCTATAAATTTTCACAATTTTGTTTTTAGTCCCTATAAAAAGTTTTTGATCGACTTGTAGTCCCATAATATTTTTCGCCAGCAGTTTTAGTCCCCGTAAAATGTTATCTCATGTACCCTTCAATTTTTTGAATGAATTTTGCATACTTATGTTAAGAATATTATAAACATCTCCCCAACAAAAATTTAGAATATTTTAACCAATGGGCGAATTAAGTATGAATCTTTTAAAACCTCAACAAAAAAAATACATGGACTTAAAAATCGAATTTTGTGATTGTTCTTTGCAGATACTTCAATCATAGCACATAATGTATCTGCAAAGTTTGGTACCATTCCGATAATAACTCGATTTATTTTGATTTTAATTATAGGGACTAAAACTAACCAAAAATATTATTTGAGGACTAAAGTGGATGAAAACTTTTATAGGTTTGTGAAATCTTAAGGGGATTGAAAACATATTTAGCCCTTATAATTATTAATAATAACAAAAAATAGGAAAAGAACATATTTTGTTGAATTTATAAGTTCAATTTTCCCTTGCTAATGTTTTGAATTTGATAAGCAGTCACCTATATTTGGAAGAAAGGTTTCTGTTTTAGGAGGTTATATCTACCTGTCAACTGTATAAAGTATTGAAATGTGAAAAACCAGCTTTTCTAATGCTCCAAGGAATTGCTTTTTGATAGATATCCACTCAAGAATGGTGCACCTACCTATCTTATCCTAAACTACTAATAAGCCTTAAATTTCCTCCTTCCAACATTGTTAATTCCAATTTTAGGATTACATGTTCCAATAATGTCACACCCATCTCTTTCACACCACTATATTGATGTATTTAGATTCAATTACTAGTCAAGTTATTTCAGACTAGTTTGGGAGTATAATTGAGATCGAATGCACTACTTTGAGTGCAACTCACTTATAAGCTTATGGGTATTAGGTATAGGACAAAGATATATAAATGTCCTTGTTGAGCATGTTTACATTAAAGAGGTCTATTGACCAAGAAGGCAATACAACCCTTTTAAAATTTAGATTAGCAACTACATTACATGCCTACAATTTTAGCCTCAAAATTATGTTTATGATAATCATTTTGGTATGAAAATGTATGACTAGTTTACCATTGAATCAGGAAAATAAAATTTGCCATTAATATTTAGTTTAAGCTTAACTGTAGTTTTAGTCTTCGTGCATTCCATTGTGCAATTTTGATGCCTCAAGTTTGAATTGCGTGAATTGGGTCCCTTCAAGAATTGCGATCGACATGTTTTTTGTTAATCAGGTCTAATCGCACATGAAATTAGTCCTCTAATTGTCGCGATTTTGCGATTTTGGTCATTTGCAAATCACAATTGTGCAATTTTAGTCCTCTAGATTACATATATGATATGCAACAGTTTTAAATTTTGTTAAGTCAACTAAGAAAGATGTCACAAACCAGCTCTAAGTCATGATGTAGACATGTCAATGTTCATGGTCGACCCAAACAATAAGGAAGCCTAAACCCTTGTTTTAGGCCTAAAAATATAATTTTTTATTAATAAAGAAACCGTCAAATAATATGTTATAGTAATGAATTTGATATATATTCGTACTCATTCATCTAGAGCGGCGATAAACCATATTGTGGACTCTGGAATCTGTATTTGAATCTTAGCTAAGGTTGTAAGATACTTGTTGAGCGCGTATATGTGATGTGGTTTAGACATTTATGTTCATTAATAACTTCAACTTTAGTAATTGAATCCTCAATTTCTTTTGTGAAATGCAAAAAGATAAGTTAAACATCTCTATTGTGAGGATTGATAAAAATGTAACGAAATGATTATCAATACCTTTGGGTGGATAATTAATACATGGAAAAAGTAGTTATGAGACTCAAGTTTCAATAATCTTAAGGGTAACTTTGAAAAAGCAATATGTAATTTTGACAAATCTAATATAAATAACTAGAACCCATAATTAACAGAGTTCACGATAGTTCAAGTAATTTGAGTTCACTATAGCCTAAAACAGAAACCCAGAACCTCTAGTGGTTTACGATAGTTCTGGCTAGTGAACTCGGTTTACTTGAATCATCGTGAACTTGGTTCACTATGGGTTTTGGGTTTTAGTTTTATAGGTCTATAGTGGACTTAGTTTACAATACTACAAATTCTGATTTTTACATTATATAAGCTGAGTTTACGAGCAACAAGGGGAAGCAGAGAAATTTAAAAACAGCATTAATAACAAAAATGGTTACATGCCTATGCAATGAGGCAACAATGGAACATATTTTTATGATTTTCTTTCGATTTGGGTGAAAAATACACTGTGGGAGGCACTTGAGAGAGTGAGAGAGAAGAGGGAAGAAATGAGATTTTATGGGTGGGTATATTTGTCATTAAAATTTATGTTTTAACATAAGGGGGTAAGCATAGGACGGCTTAGGACGAGCCATTTTGTTGATCCTAAACCGTCCTTAAACTCGGAAAAACCTAATAAAGTATGAGTCAATTTAGGACAAGATTTAATTAAGACGAGATTGGGTTATCCCAAAATATAAATAATATGATTTTTAAAAATGTCATTAGTACTTAAATTACATATCTTATATTTGACAATGAAATTTAATAAATAAGTTCACTAAAACTTCTATATAAGTAAGATTAAAGTGTGTCCAACTTTGTAAAAATACATAAATTTTAGCATCAAACTACTTGTTTTGAATTTAACGTCTAACTAACTTATCACAATCCACAAGTATAAGTATATTAATTACATGTTAATATATGTATATGTATATTAGGGACGAGTTGAGTAATCTGGGAGTCAACCCGCACCTATCCTAACCTAAAGTGGCGTTGCTACTTGGGACGATCCCATTTTTGTGCCATTTTTGTGTGGGACATAGTTGGATTCAACCCAAAATCGTTGAGCTGGGATGGTCCGCACACCATAACAAGGGGGTGCAGGTAGCGAATATGGGGTGGGGATATACCACATTCGGTTTGTGAAAAGTTAGAAGTATGCTAAACGACATCGTTTGCTGCCTTCCCTCGTTCGCAGACAGAAGCGAAGTTGACAAAGAAGCTTGAGCCCTAATTATACTCTCTCTCTCTCTCTCTCTCTCTCTCTCTCACACACACACACACACACACACAGTTGCCTTCCCACATTCGCAGACGTCGCCGTTCCACCGACGCATCCTTTCCTTGAGGTTCGTTCCCTGTCACTTATACAAACCTCCATTTTTCTATTCACTGATTCTCTCTGTAAATTTAGGCGATTTTTATTTTATGAATTGTTATTATTTATTTTCTGCCTTCCCTCATTCGCAGACTTCATGTTTTATATTTTAATTGATGAAATATTGCATTCGTGTGTTGATTTGAATCATTTGATTGAAGATGGGTATTCGGTTTTGCTTCAATTGTATGCGGACTTTTAATCTCCTGCAATATTTGATGTTGATTGGACTCATTTTCTGTTTTGTAACTTCCCTGGTTTTAGATAATTTATGCATTTTTTCTGAGTGGCCGTAGCTGGAATGGATTGAAATCAGTTGTATTTTCTTGGGCAAACTTTTCTTTCTTTTTAACAATAGGGCATAGGTGCTCTAAATGAGCTAGTTGGTTTGACATGCTTTTCCTTTGTTTGTTTATCCAAAGTTCTAAAAATATGCCAGGCATGATCTGAAAACAAGAATTATGAAAAAGGGGCTAGTTTATGACAGGTATTTGTGGAGTAAGGATCATTCAATTGATGCTTCATTTATTCTCATGACTGTTGCATTTGTCAATACCTTTATGTTTAAGATTTTTTTTTAATTGCTAAATTATCCACATAACCAAGTAATTAAAATCGGACTGGACGGTTCAACTGGTCTGACCGGGAACCGTATATATGTCCTGTCCAAATGAACCTATAAACCATCTACTAGAAAAAACAGGCAACAAACCGTTGAACCGGTATAAAACCAGCAGACAACCGGTTTGTTCCGGTTAAAAAAAAACTTGTTTTTGTATTAGCTAACCACAAAAAATGTGTTTCATAGCTAAACACAGCCAAGAAGATTCGAAATAAAGGAAAGGTTGGCATTGCTATCGAGTTCCAGCTTCACAGCCAAGGTGATCGTGTGGTTCTGAGTTTTACTAACCTGAACAACAGATGGGTTATATGAAGGCCCAGATGAACTAGCTGTGTTAAAGTGTTGAAATTGAGGTTGGTGCGGCAAAGAGGAAAGCAAAGCAAAGCAGATGGTGTCGTCGTTATCGTTTTGGGAATACATGGTGATTCTCTTTCTACGTCCCCTCCTTGCCCTAGCGTTCGCTCTCTCATTAATTACATTGAGTTGGTTTTTGGCATGGAAACTGGTGCTTGTTCATGTACCTCTGGTGCAAGAGGTTTTTGGCCTTAAGAAGAAACCTGTGAGATCCAAGCCCCTAACTGGTCGCCTCTCCAAAATTTACAGCACAATTAATGCCCCAAAGTCACCTTCCACTTAAGTATGACGGTTAACTTGTATTTGTTTGCTACCAGTATTTTTTTTCTTATTATGTACTGATAAATAAATGGTAGAATGCACTGTTAAATCTAAAGAAAAAAGGTGAACTCTGCATATTAGCAAAGTAATGAGTTTTTTTAGCACAATTAACAAGCTCCCCAGGAGCTATGTTTTTAAGAACAGCTCCACGCTCTTCTTGCTTCATTGTTCGATGTGGACTGTCTTGAATTAGCCATTGTGCTTGAGGCGCTCACAATGACACACTTAATTTTGCCATTATAATTTGTCCCACACTGAGAGAAGCTCTATCATATCTATTTATACCATTAGGTGGAAATGGGTAATTGGACTTGTTGATGGAGTTAGATAGTCATTCCCACAAATTCTTTGATAGAAAACTCTCTGACTTAGTACTGAGACCTCAGCAAAATTAAAGTTTTGTTGATGAATTTAGATAGTCTTTAGTTTTAGTTCTCAATCTCGTTCACAAACAAAGGATTAAAAGAATTTGTTGAGAAATGGAGAGTGTGTCTCATGTTGTCTGTGTTGGAGAATGAGTGTTAGAGATTTAATAGGACGCACTCTCTCATTGGTTGAATTTCATATGAAATCTATCAAATCATGTGGATACCATGTAAATTTGGTGGGATCCATATGTATTTCAATCAATATAAAAGAGCGTGTTCAAAAGAATGTTAGAGAGTGCGACGCTAGCATTTCACTTTTTTTAAGAAGAGTGGACTTAGGTGACTTGGACATTCTTGAATGGTTAGAGATAATTAGGGGATTACAAGACAATGAGCGAAATTTCATTATCTGAGATAGTAATGATATACCTAATCATGACGAATGGCAAGATCCATTTCCAACACTGATGTCAAATACATGGAAGAAATAAGAAACAATTTTAGAGACCAATTGTCAAGACGAGTGTGACGACAATGCTAGTTTTTCTATTTATTTATATGCTTTATATCGACAATGATATATATGACTACCATAGATACCACAAATATGTTTGAATAATTTTTTCATTGATATTTTGAACTTTTGTTATTACTCCATCTTACTTTTTTATTTGAATTCATGTTCACCTTTTTTAGTAGCATAAGTATTTTCTATTGTTTAAGATAACTGATAAAAAATATTATGTTTTAGCAAGGTGTTTTAGGTATCTAGGTTGAACATGTTTTCTTGAAAATCATTCTTTGTCTTTTATGGTAATTTTGTATTTTAAAAAGTTGCTTCTACATAGTTTTATACAAAAACAAGTTAGAAATTCTTTTTTTTTAATAATGACTTTTATGATAGTAAACAAACACAAATTAGCTTTTGCTTTTCTTAAAAATCTCTAAAAAAACCAAAATCACTTCTTTTTGATCTGTTACAAACAGTCCCCTGAAACTTATGATTATCTTAGCACATACTGGCCCCTTTGTTTTTATCTACTCCTATCCATATTTTTGCAGATGTTCTACTTGAAGCATTTTCTTGGTGACAATACAGTTTCCAATGATAATGTTGCATTACTTACCACAAACAGGCCCCTTTGTTTTGATCTACACCAATCTATATTTTTGCAGATGTTCTACTTGAAGCATTTTCTTGGTGATGGAATACAGTTTCCAATACTAATTTTGCATTACTCGGCATCTTTTTCAGGTCTGGCTTATATCTCAGATAGTTTAATCAACCAAGTCTTTCTGTGGCATAACAAATTAACATAGAATTAACTAAAGGGAGGCTTACTGTCTTTATTTGGCAAAAATGACAGAAATCCTTGACTACACCGCTTGCAGGCAGTTATCTCAAATGTTCCTTGCAATAATCTTCTTTCACGGGTCTGAATATCTTCTAGCCATTGTCATTCATGGGAGATCAACTGTAACTCTGAGCTCCCTTTTGATTAGCAAACACTATATTTTTGCCATGTTATTTTCATTGTTAGAATACTTAATTGAGCTTGTTTTATTTCCTGAGCTAAAGGAACACTGGGTGATTAGTAATTTAGGCCTGGTACTGGTTGTGATAGGGGAAGTTATTAGAAAAATGTCAATTATAACAGCAGGGCAATCCTTTACTCATCTTATAAGGGTTTATCCCGATGAACGTCACCGACTAATTACTCATGGAATATATAGATTTATTCGTCATCCAGGGTATTGTGGTTTCTTCATTTGGTCTGTTGGCACTCAAATTATGCTCTGCAATCCCATATCAACTATTGGATTTGCTGTCGTTGTGTGGAACTTTTTTGCCAAGCGAATACCTTATGAGGAATACTTTTTGAGACAGTTTTTTGGATCAGAGTATGAGGAATATGCCAAACAAGTTGTGTCGGGGGTGCCATTTGTAAAATGAACATCAACCAATTCTGTGAGTTGAACAATTTTCTGTAACATTCACTCTGAAGTAATGAATAAAGTTTGAACCCATTTTTCCTGGAGCAGCTTTGAAGTGCTTGTTTTCAGCCTGCAGCTATGCCAACCCTTTCTTTCATTACATGCAGTTGTGCTGTGCAGGGCTTCTGAAGAAGAAAAAAAAACCTTGGTTGGGTAGAAGATGGTTAAGATTAAGTTTCAGGGTCATTGATCAGATTGTTTCAGATTATCAAATAGGTATCCGGCAAGCCTACTGCTTTTACGATGGCGAAACAGTTGAGTTGCTTCTGTTCAGTCATGTCAAAAACCAATGAATTTTAGCTTAGTTACTATACAACTTTCAACTATGGTTATATTTGTGTGAGTGAGTACATGTATAATGTATACACTTTTTGTGATTTAACCTTGGCAGTCTTGTAATCTCATAACTTTTGCTGAAAGAAAAATACCAAGGGTATGTTTGGGAGGGGATTTTGGGAGGGGAGGGTTTATTTTTCAAATCTAAATTGAGTAAGCTATAAAATGTCAATAAGCATAAATGAAGTGTGACTAAAATTGTTATATTATTATCTGTGATGTTATTTTTTTACTTTTTTAAAATCTCAAATGCATATTAAAATATAGACTAATCTTTTCTTAGTCTTTCCCTCCCCTCCCAAACATATACTAAAAGTTTGAATAAGAGGTCACAATAATGTTGGGAAGGATTTTTAATAGATGGCACTTTTGTCGAATGGGCCCTTTTGCATGATTGACAATCTTCAAGAGAAGAATTCAATGATACTATAAATCGTCAATTCAAAATATGGGTCATGAGAATTGTGACTTACACTCCGTGATTATTCAAATTGTCTTTTAATTTTGGATTTGTTTTTGTGTAGAATTTTTAAACATTTGTCCAAGAGAAAGGGGTTCCAATTAATCTGGAGTTTGGTGTTACTCCCTTTCAGCCGTGTTTCTAGATTCGTTTTTTAGGATTGGTAACTCACTCAAGTGTGTTTGGATAGAGCAATTCAAAATTCTATAGAATTTAAATTTTAGGGGGTAAAATTGCTTCAATTAATTTCCCTACATTTATAAATTTGTTGATTGGATAGTAATCAAATTTGTTTCTTCTATAAAACTTCATTTGGCTGTGGTATTTTAATAAATGTAACGTATATAAATGTAAATATAAATATATTAATAAAACTTCGTATTTTTACAAATATTTTCAAAGTTACTTTCCCATTTTTGGGAAAAAAATTGGAGAAATGTGAAAAGATAATTTTCCAAAACTGAAATTCTAAAAAATATTGCACAAAACTCTTTTAAAAATAGGGTTTTAATGTAGTGTAAATATTAATAACTTTTTTTAGATTGATGTAGATATTAAAAGAATCAATTTGTTAAGCATTTACACATTTTATAACAATCTCAATCCTTAATGTTCTAATCAATAGTAATAACTCCATGCTTAAAGGCAGAAACTAATTATAATCCTACCACATACATATATCGAAATGGCCACAACTTTCAAACTGCAAGTCAACGGCACAGGTTGGTACGAGTGAGATTGAGAAATCCAATTGTATTGATTAGTGTTGAGGCAGCCATTCATGGCGTTGACATCTCTGGGTGAATCATGAAAGCCTCCAACAGTAATTGTAGTTTATCACTATTCAAAGAACACATTTTCTGTAATATGAACTTACAAATATCATCCGAATCAAAAACAAATTGCCTCAACTAGACTAAAACATTCCTACTATGTACCAATTTTCACAGCTTGACAAGGTCATTAAGTTACATTATCCTCCCAAGATGAAAAGGCCAGCAATACCAAATTTTTAGTCTATTCATTGCCCTATTTATCCAAGTATGACAATTCAACTTCCTGAGAGCAAGGTCGGTAAGCCGCAAATGTGTCGTCCATGGAGAAGGAACCAGTATTAAAACAAGTAATTCCTGAATCTTTAAACTTGAATGCTTTCTGCTCACTTCTGTCTCCTAAGATTATCTGCATCAAGAGATCATAACAGCAGAATCAGCATCAGATTACCTTTTCAGTTTATACAAAAAATGTGGTATTCAAATGGTATTCAAATGTGAAATACCAAATAGAATAGAAAGTGAAGATACAAGACACCTTTAAATGTTATTTCTAGTTTATACAAAAAGGGAAAAAATACAATTCATGTATTAACAGTACCGTGTGTGGAGTTGGATAAAGATAAAGGGAATGATCATAATTCCAGATGATGGGTTGTACAGTTAGAGGTAGAGGACAGAGATGACTCTGGTGAACTATGGTGGCAACAAGCTGCAATATAAACCCAAAAGCCACGAGTCTTTAATATTCCAGACATCAAATATTTAAAATTATAAAAGCAGAAAACACAAAGACATGAATTACATGCTCAAAAGGATCCTTAGTTTCTTCCAAAGAAGGCGGGATTAAACAAGAACGACGCATTCTATGCAGCAGATCCTGGCGGAAAAATACAATTTCTTGCGTATAGAATTTCATCCTGTAGCAAAACAGTTATGATGTTGCAAGAACAATCAGAAACAATCAGCACCCATAACAACTAGAAATCACACAAATAAATACTCCCTCCGTAACACATTATAAGCAAAAGTAAGTCAACAAAAATTGATGTATTTGGTCCAATATTTAGACCAAATACATCAAACTTTTGTTGACTCGCTTTTGCTTCTAATGTGTTACGTAGGGAGTACTTGATAAAGATGTCTCGCGCAATCCTATTTAAATGTAAGTTAACCTGCAAGGGTTGCTTGAAAATATGGCATTGGGAATATGCTTTTGAAGCTCTTCGGTTAAATATTTAGGTAGAGCACACCTTGGAAGAGCTGTTGAAGGACCTGAAAAATTACTGAGAGTGATAAATCACACAACAAGAATAAATGAAAAGCATAAGTAATTATTAATGTAGTCAAATACCTGGATCACCAGGACCGGGAATAAAAAGAAATCGACTGTGCTCTTTTAGCCGTGGATGGGCAGCTATAATTTGCCCTAGCTTGCCAAACTGCAACCTGCATATTGAGGTTTCTATTTGTTTAAACTAATTTTCCCTAAGCACTAAATAATGGAAATGCTGTAACTATTTGTCTAAGCTAATTATTCTAATTATAAATTTTTCTTTACACGTGAGGTGATAGCTTAGTGGTAAGAGCATAGCCTTGTATCCTCAAGGTGCTGAGTTGTAAAATGGCCATTAGTGCCACTTTGATTAATAAAATTTCCCCCTTCCCCAATTTTTTTTTAAAAAAATGACATAAAACGTAATGTGATTAAAGTGCAGCAGTGCTTTCCTAGTTTCAGACTTTTATCACTATTTCTGAATTAATGGAGTGCCATATCGTAAATTGAACTCACCTGAGGCTCGAATAAGAATGAAATGAAAGGTTGCATGGGTGAGAAGAGAAGTCACCCATGAAAACAAATAAGGAAGGAACCACTTCCACCCCTTCAAAACCATCCAGAACTTTCTCTAGCTTTCTCAAAGCCTTCTCTACGGAAAAACAGCATCAACATTTTATCAAGCTACACTCTTTCAACAAGGTGCTAGAGGAAGGAAAAGAAGAAGGAAAACAAAAGTGGCATTTCATACCTCTTCATTGTCTAGCCAAATATCAGTTAGTATAACAAACATATCGTTAACTGCATTTATCTCCATTCCACTTTTTGTGAAATCACCAGAACCAAAAAAGTCATGCCCTGCAAGGTGTTTAAGTGACTTATCTCTATCCTCCAATGGTGGAAACCCACATGTTAAAACCTGCAGAAAAAAATTGCATATATTATACTGATATCAAAGTGAAAATGGCAAAATTTGGTACTAAAATACATGCCGCCGTGATTGAATCAACTCCATTAAATTGTAGAGTTACAGAGAGTTTTATGAAGACAAATTGGCAATAAACTTCTAAGCATATCGGTACAGTGCCCACGGGGAACAGGTTTGAAAAAGCATGAGCGTATTTGAGAATGAACATCAAAGTTTCCCCAACCATGGGACTTAGCATCCTTCAAGTTATCAGTAGGAGATAGCCAACAAGTATAAACAAGTACTGCCACTGTTTACATAAAATATTGGCAAAACATAGACGAGACAAAATTGACATTTTCAAAAAAGAATGAATAGGGGTTGTAGTTAAGCAAAACTAAACATAGAAGTCATAAAAATTGTGACTATAGTAAACATCATCTTGTATAAACTGATTTTATGAACAAGAGCATATACAAATAAATTAACTGGTATATTGGCTTTACAAAATGAAGAGCACATGAAGCATATATCAAGAAGGAAAAGTGAAAATAACCTGAAAAATACCCTCTGCGAGCATCTCGCCTTCAGCCACAACTATGGTGTTCTCTGGAAAGAATCCTGTTGTTATCTTGTATTACTAGTCAAAGAAACTGATGACAACTCATTAATGCTTACAAGAAACATGAGCTGCTATATGAGTAACAGCATACAAATTATGAAGACAAAAAATGTATTTTTGTCAAATCAGAAAAAGGATATTGCATTAGATAAATTGATTTCAACTGAAGCAGTGAGGTCTTCCAAATAAAAATGACCATCCTCCAGCTGAGATATTACTCCCATCACCCATCTTCTACCTTTTTGCCCAACCAGAGATTGAATAGGAGATATCTGGAACACACAACATAGCATACAATTACATCTTAATCCTCCTAAAAAACACCAGATCGAATTCATGCAAAGAAAACACAGTTGTAAACATTCGGCAACATCATTGAAAATTTTATAGTCAATCGAAGCATCCAGTGGTACCTCACAACTCCGGCGGTTATTTGAAAAATTAGAATCAAAAGCAGGCTTCATAAAATATTTGTCACGAGAGAGCCTCTGAGATAACAAAAGAAACCTATCCCTATAGAGAGCAGTTTTTGCCGATGCATCCCCATGAATAGGTAAGCTGCCTGTGTGCCTGGAATAAAAAACACAGGCATAAACATGAGCGAAAATTGACACCAAATGATAAACGATTCCAAGTGCAAGCAAACAGCCAATACAAAAACTTCCAACAAATTGCTTAACTATGAACATGTCTAGCACACAAGATATAAAGTGAATCAAATCGAAACTTGTCGATCTATACGCAAATTAGCATAATATATTACACAACCACCCCAAATGCATGGAAACTGTCCATGCGCCTCTTACAGAGTTACCATCTTACTTTGAATAACACCATAATTACAATGACAATTACAATAGAACCTACGATCAACAACCCCCAAAGATAGTAGTATAAAATCCTGGAAAACTACACAGCACTGAACTCCACACAGAAAATTGTATGAACATTGAAAAATAAACTATTTCTTTTTATTTTATGGTAAGTATTTTATCATGAGTTAGTTTTTGGTAATTTACCCTAAAAAAAATCAATTTTCAGAAAACCCATCAAGCATTAGTTATTTTACTTGTTTCTCAGTTCAGTACTAACCCTAATAGCTCTACTTCACTTCTAATAATTCCACACATAAGGTTCCAAATTCAACAACATTAACAATTAACATATCAATTGCACAAACATTCATCTCAAAATGCAAATCAGACAGGGAAAAAAAAATGGAACAAAAAACCTACTCATAGAATCGCTTTCTGATAGCATCATATTTATATTTGGAAACCAAAAACACATCAACAATAACAAACGATGAATCAAAGGAATCTGAAGTATCTTCCACTGCTGCATCAGCTTCCAATAAACGGCTCACTACACGATGCACTGGTTCCTTCTCAATTATCGACGATTTAACTGCAATCAATTTTATTCAGAATTTCTTTCAGAATCGTGAAATTCATTCAAAAATCTGAATCAATAACCTAGCTACATGGATTGAAAGAGAGATAAATTACGAGATTCGTGTTCGAGCTCATCGAGTATGAGCTCAATTGCTTCGTCTTCGTTGATGCTTTCGTAGCGAGAAACGAATGCGAGGATCTCGTCGAGTGCTTCGACTTTGATATTGAAGCCTCTGATTTTGCACTTCCTTTGAACCTTTTTCCTCGTCGAAGTACTCATCTCTATTCCCTCCCCCTCTCTCTGTGAGAACTTTGCTTGCTGCGAACTTGAAGATTTGTGGTTAGGGCGGGAAAATCCTCAATCTAGGGAAACCGGGGGAAAATGTAAGAACCGAATAATAATGGGATTTTAGTATTACCCCTTTTTAGGGCGCTACGTAAACTTATTTTTAATTTCCCCCCAAATGTGTCTACTTTAGAACCAGTCCGGTCTTCTCTATTTTCTCTCTCCATTTATTCTCTATATTACTTTTTACAATATAGTTTTAGGATACTTTATGTGTATAAAAGATATTTGAATCTCATTTCAAGTGATATTATTATTTTTATTTTCTCAAAATTATAATATTAAAAGTAATGAAAGATATAATTAATGGAGATGATCTTTACTCGTCTAGAACTATAGTTTCGCCCATTTAGACCTAATATAAGTGTGTTTTGTATTACCAAAAAAAAATATAAGTGTGTTCTCATAAGATAAACTTTTATCATTTTTTATCAAAACACACTTATATTTTTTTTTAATACAAAACACGCTTATATTATAGCTAAACTCGTGTATATATATATAATAGTTATGTTTGATTTATTGTCTATATACAAATATTTTCAAGTAATCTTTGTATATATAATCATTTTTAAATGAGTCTTTATTGTTGGAGGTGGAAGTAGGTTAGGTCGAACAAAGTTTTTTGCTTAAATAAGTCTAATATGTTTGAAAAAATTAAGTTTTAAGTCTGGTCTATTATTTTTTTTTTAATAAGCTATGTTTCATTGATTAGAGCATTAGGGAAGCTCAAAACTACAAATACAGGGTGGATTCAAAAATTATTGATACAGTTAAGTGCGTTGTTCCACCACAGCGGCGGTGACAAACTAGAGTTTCTACCCACCCCGAATACAAACCAGCACAAAGATAAATACTTTATATGAGCAACAATCGATTCAATCTTGACAACTTCCTGTTTAAAGAAAACGCCATTCCGAGCTAACCAGAGACACCAACAAGTCATCAACCAAAGTAAGTATTTTACCTTCTTTGCCTTTTTGCCAATGCAAAATTCCCCAAACAAAAAGAAGTGCTGAGAAATATCATGAGACCGGTAACTGGATGTCTAGCTGATAACTCTATTTTATATAGAGTTATTTATGCATCTAAACCTAAATAATTAATTACCTAAACTCAAGTACAATATGTGTTAAATATAGTTGTATGAACAAAATAACAACATTTAAGGTTTTTAAGAAGGGTCACACTCATGGCTTAACATCTTATATATATATATATATATATATATATATATATATATATATATATATATATATATATTGGTATATTTGATGTGTCTGTTCACTGCACCTGCAGTTGATGCACCTGCACTAGGAAACAACAGTGCACCTGCACTTAATGCTCCTGCACTAAAAACAGATTACAAATGCAAGAAGCACCATAGATCATACCAATGCACCAGCACTTCATTGATGACATCATGCTTAGTCATGGATCACATGTGGCATATGCAACTTGAAAATTTAGGCGCCTACCATAGAAGTTAGCTTTGAAGAGTCACTCACCTAGGGACACTTGGCCATCCATTATTGGACCTCCATTTGTGTTTGAGTGTGGGATTCAATTTGCTGTTTGAAGTTCAGAAACTTAACCCTAGTTAACTCCTCAAGTTAACTTAATCTCCAAGGGAACCTCACTTTTTGAAGTCTATAAAAGGACCCTCATTTCTCATTTGAAAACACACCTCAAGAGATCAACAAAATATCCTTAGAATTAGTTTTAGATAGTTTTTAAGTTTTCAGGAAGGTAAGGAAGGAATTGACAACTTTTTTCTTCACTTCCACGTAGTGCTAGCTAAGTGCAGGGAATCAGTGGACCTGCATTGCTTGGGAATTCATGCAAAGGAACTCCAACTTGTGTAACCCTTACCTTGTTACTTTCTTTTATGATTTCAGGTATATAAACATGTTCTATTCAGTTTATATATGTCTTCCATTGTCTAACATGAGCTAAATTTCTTTAGTTGAGATGTTCTAACCTTATAATGATCTTTTAAGTAAGTTGTTGTGCTTTTATATGATGTATGCATTTTAGTTCTTGTGTAACACTTCTTTCAACACTTGTTTTAAGGTTGATCGCTTGAAATAAGTAGATTTGTAAAAGCAGACATGGTTTACAATTAAGAACTCAAGAACTAATAAGGGTGAGTGTTTTAATAAAGTCTTTGTTAACTTGTTTTAATAAAGAAACCTTTGTTAATTCCATGTTAAGTCCTAGACATAGGATAACATAGTCCTTAGGGTGATTCAGTGGGTACTTAAGAGGCAGGAGTGAACTTATTTAGTATGCCTAGACATAGGAAGCTTGTAATGAAACTCTGGAGAAAGTGACTGAAAAGCACATACTGATGCAGCTGCATCCAATGCACCTGCACCACTTAAATGCACAAAACTCTTGAAAGTGACTTATTTGGTAAAGACATCTCAACTGATTTCTTCTACATTCTATAACTTATTTGCATTCTGTTTACTTATCACCATCATCCCAATTTGTGAGTAGTATAGTTCACACTAATTTATACACTTTTAAGCTACAAGAGTTAATCCAATCCCTGTGGGTTCGATCTTTTATACTACTTGTTTGTGACTGTGTATACTTGCACACTTTTTCAGCCACCACTAGCCATCGACCTACCTCACTCCAAACCCTCTGAGAGATGTTTCACTCCAAGAATAAGTGTTGCGCTTCCTCCCTATAAGTATTACATAAAGCACACATAGACCCCTCCTCTGTATGAATGATATGGCGCCTCAACAACAAGTCACGCACCGGTAAAGAGTTATTAATCAATCTCCACCCGAAAATCAAAACTTTCGATGGAATGGCGGTATTCCAAATAGCTTTATAGTTAGAGAAACTGTTGTCATTAGGCGCGGAAATTGCTGCAACGGATGAAGCCAGAATTTTATAACAAGACCGGACGGAAAACAATTTCGAAGGGGTCTGAAATCCAGCTCCAGAAGTCAGCGACACCCTGATTTAATCACACCTCCCGTAACACGTCCTTCAACGCATTTCCTTCGAAGCAAAGCTGCTGATTTGCGACCGAGAGAGCATTAAAGTTCCAAGGCCGGTTGTTTTGCTGCCACGATCCCAAACTCCGATAAGCGCAAGTTCTGATTTGAGCAACCTGAAAAAAAAAATCAGCAAATTCGTGCTTCAAAGGGCGCTGCCCAATCCAATGGTGGGGCCAAAAATCCAGCCCCGACCATCACCCAAGCTCCTTCTAATATTCGCCTCAAACCACCCCTCCGTAAGTCTATCATTACCCACATTCCGAAGATCACGCCACCACAGAGAATCTTTCCTGCTATCCGATGATGTTGAACCATTGAATAGAATAGAACTCAAATCACCATATCTAAAATAAAGAATACCTCTCCCAGAAGCCTCATCATCCATCAAAAAACGCCACTTCTATTTAGCCAAAAGAGATATATTGAACAACTCAATATTTTTAACATCTAGGTCACCTTCCTCCTTAGACTTACACACCTTCTCCTAGGCCACCCAATACGTTCCCCGGACATCTTCTTTAATACCCCACATAAAGTCTCGTTGTATCTTAATCAATCTCTTCAACACCGTCTCTGGCGCCTTATAAAATGATAAATAGTAAAGAGGAATACTATTCAACACAGAGTTAATAAGAGTTACCCGACCACCCATCGAGAGATAGCGCCTTGCCACAAAGATAATCTCTTACGAAGTTTATCAATCACCAGTTTCCAAGTTGAGCAATGTCTTGGGTTTGCTCCCACGGGGATGCCCAAGAACACGAAGGGAATAGATTCCGTATGACAATGAAGAAAAGTAGAAGCTAAATTTAAGAAATCCTGAGACATTAATCCTCCGAGACAAACGTCTGGTCTATTATTTGTCATAAGTTTTTTCTATGTTTGGGTTGATTTTTTTTAGAAGTTTGATCATGTTGATAGCCTCTTTAAAAATCTAGAATTCGAACTATCTCTAAGTAGGTTAGAGGACTAATAGGCGGGGGGATAAAATTATGTATGACAAACTGCAAGTTATGAAAATTAAACTGATATTCGAGAGCACGAAACATATGAGTGCAAATAAACATGCCTAGAATAAATATTATAAGACTCATACTGACTTATTTGTTGGATAAATTTCTTTTTAAATGTCTAACCTAACTTTTTAAAAAGTTTTGATGTGAAATTTTTGTTACAGGCTTAAAAAAGGGAAACAAAAGAATTAAAAAAGACAATACTTTAAGCTCGTTATCATATAGACGATACTTTTGTACACATTTTTCACGAACTTTATCATTGTGGGAAATTTCAACTAAATTTCACTTTATCTCTCATGTTTTATTTTCTCTCTCATATTTTTCTCCATATTTTTCAAACCCTCTCCTCTATAGCTTACAATTACCTAAAGTTAACGAAATCTAAACTTAGAGAATTCATTTCCAATTAGCAAATTACATACTTGAACCCAACCAGCTCCAACCCTCCCAACAAAACTTGATGCCACGAAACAAACCATCACTCCAACATAAAGGATATTAGCTAATGTCGCCCTTCCATGAAACTCAAATATGAAGTTGGAATCATGATCTTTGTTGAGGGCATCAAAACCAACCACATTTGGGTTAGGACAATCCAAGGTTGGTGCCAAAAGCTAGAAGACCCTTCCCCAACTTTAAAGGCAATTAAGTGTGTATGGCTTTTTATAATCAAAGAGGGATAAAAAATCCAAAACAGAAAACTACTGAGTCACAACTCTTGGAGAACAAACTCCCGTACATTTGTACCCCAGTTGCTTGCATCGACAATTACAGCAACATAGGGACGTCGACTCTCGGGTTTGAAGTTGAGAGTGACCATATGAGTGTGTGTGGTGTTTATTTGTCGTTTCGCCTAAAAAAACTCTAATACGGAAATAACTATCATACAGAAGCGTATGGTTTTACTACATATATGAAATAATTATTATAATAACTTTAATCCCTTACTTAGAGTATATAGAGTACTTCAATCCCTTGCGTATCACAAATGCTATGGGTTATGACCAACCTAAAAAAATGAATGGATTTTCTTCCAATACCTCATCTTATCCTTTTCCCACCTACCCATCTTGCTGCTTTAAAAACACATTTAGAGCGAGTACTCACTCACATAAGTATAATAAAATAATTTTGTCTCCACATAGATTAATTAACAAGTACCAAACTAATCAAAATTACTTATTATTTATACTAACAAATAATTTGATTGATATGGAATAAACTAAAAATAAATAAAGAACAAGAATGAAAATGCAAGATTTAATTAATGGAAAGAGACTTAGGGTGACAATTTCACTTGTCTGTCAAGGAGATGTCGATCACTCTCGATGATGTCTCCCAAATACAAAATATCCCTATCATGTGAACATTCTTCACTATGCCCACCTTAGAAAAGGGGAATGTGTTTTTGCATACACGATATGTTTGAGCTGCCCATTACGGAGACATGACAGCAAACAAAGAATGGTCTTGCTTGTCGTCTTATCAGTGTTCAATAATGGGACTCTACAGCTTGGAATTCCCGTCGCACCTAATTGGCATCACCATTTTCACTAACAAAAGCCAAGTGAATGTGTGGGTTCATTACTTAGAGATGTTTAGAAACTTGAGTTTGGTCAGCAATTATGCATATGGTGTAATGGCCCTTGCGTATATGTACGATCATCAATGGAATACCAATTGACTGAGTACTGGGAAAGTGGGATCTTATGCAAATTTTTTGCAGGTACGACTTGTTTTTATGAAACTCATACCAATTTAGCATTTATTTGAATATTAGGTTGGTTGTCACTCTTTATAAGTGTGGATCTTTGAGCACTTTTAGGGAGTCTTTTTTGGCTCTAGGGAGGTGGGAGGATATTTCAGAAAGCGTGCTCCATATGCCTCTCGATGGATATGGATTAGAGGTGCGGGTCTGGTGGAGTCATATCACCATGTGTTAGACAGACTGACAAATGAGGATGTCCACTAGGACCTGTATAGAGAACACAAGCATGTCAAAGTGTGGCAGCTTACAATCTTGTAAAGGAGATTCATCATATTTGGTCCTATTAGGCATCCATGGTCTTTGGGTGATATATATGAGTGTTCGGTTACATAGATGTTGGTCCTTAGCTCTTTCCCCTTTGTGTTCAATTTGTGGTTGTGCTCCAGAGTCCCTCCTTCATTATTTTCGGGACTTTCACATGATCACAACTATATGATTTCAGTTAGTCAATAAACATCGAAGGTTTTTTCACATCTACAAATTGGAAATCTTGGCTCACTACTAATTTGAAAAGTAAGGTTCAGTTCAATACCTGTATCGGTGGAACCTTTTATTTGGGATTGCGATAGATGAGATTTGGTGAGCCCGAAATTAATTCATCTTCAATCAAGCCTCTAGGTCTTCCCATACCCTCGTCCATGCCATTTTGGGTCGGTCCCTCTTGGTGGTGGATGCGGGTCAAAATCTTCGCAAATTTGTTCTCAGCGGTGGGGCCCTATTGGCATCGTCCTCTGCAAGGATTTTATACTTCGAACAGTAATGCTTCTGTTGGGAACCATGGAAGCTCGATGAGTTGTGGGGGCCTTTTTCGCGAAGAGGTGGGTCGCTTCATATTTGCCTCCACTCATCGCCTTGACTGTTGTTCTCTGTTAGAGGCCTAGGTTTGGAGAATCTATCATGGAGTCTCCATAGTGTACGAGCATGGGTTTTACTTTCTCGTGGTTGAATCGGATTGTGAAGTTGTTGTCCAGTTGTTGCATGATGGTGCCCTTCCTTCGCATGTGGTCTTTACCTTGGTGGCGAGTATCAAGGCGATTGTTCCTCCCCCTTGTGAGCTTCGGTGGAGACATATTCGAATGCGAGGATCTCGTCGAGCGCTTCGACTTTGATATTGTAGCCTCTTATTTTGCACTTCCTTTGAACCTTTTTCCTCGTCGAAGTACACATCTCTATTCCCTCCCCTTTTCTGCAAGAACTTGCTGGGAACTTGAGAAGATTTGTGGTTAGGGCGGGCGGGAAAATCCTCAATTTGGGGAAAACTGCGGGAAAATGTAAGAACCGAATAATAATGGGATTTTGGTATACCCCTTTTTAGGGCGCCTACACGTAAACTTATTTTTAATTTCCCCCCGAAATGTCTCTAGTCTAGAACTATAATTTCACCGATTTAGACATAGTATAACTGTATAAGTGTGTTTTGAAAAAATAAAGTTTCGAGTCTGGTTTATTTTGTCATAAGCTTTTTCTATGTTTGGGTTGTTTTTTTTTAGAAGTTTGATCTGATTGATAGTCTATTTAAATATATAGAATTCGAACTATCTCTAAGTAGGTTAGAGGACTAATAGGTGAGGGGGATAAAATTATGTATGACAAACTGCAAGTTATGAAAATTAAACAGATATTCAAGAGCACGAAACATATGAGTGCAAATAAACTAGCATAGAATAAACATTGTAAGATTCATACTGACTTATTCGTTGGATATATTTCTTTTTTAATGTCTAAGCTAACTTTTTAAAAAGTTTTGATGTGATATTTTTGTTACTGGGGTAAAAGAGGGAAACAAATAAATTAAAAAAGACATTACTTTAAGCTCACTACCATATAGATGATACTTTTGTAACTCATTTTTCACAAACATGATCATGGTGGGAAATTTCACTCTATCTCTCATGTTTTATTTTCTCTCTCATATTTTCCTCCATATTTTTCACACTCTCTCCTCTATAAGCTTACAATTACCTAATGCTAACGAAATCTAAAATTAAAGAATTCATTTCCAATTAGCAAATTACATACTTGAACCCAACCTCCAACCCTCCCAACAAAACTTGATGCCATGAAACAAACCATCACTCCGACATAAAGGATATTAGCTGATGCTGCCCTTCCATGAAACTCAAATATGAAGTTGGAATCATTATCTTTGTTGAGGGCATCAAAACCAACCACATTTGGGTTAGGACAACGTTGCCGCCAACGTTTAGCACAATCCAAGGTTAGTGCCAGAAGCTAGAAGACCCTTCCCCAATTTTAATGGCAATTAAGCGTGTGTGGTTTTTTTATAATCAAATAGGGATAAAAATTCCAAAACAGAAAACTACTGAGTCACAACACTTGGAGAACAAACTCCCTTACAACTACATGGGGACGTCGACTCTCGAGTTCGAAGTTGAGAGTAACCATATGAGCGTGTGTGGTGTTTATTTGTCATTTCGCCTAAAAAAATCTCTTACGAAAAGAACTATCATACAGAAGCGTATGGTTTTACTACATATATGAAAAATTTATTATAATAACTTTAAACCCTTACTTAGAGTATATAGAGTACTTCAATCCCTTACTTATCACAAATGCCATGGGTTATGACCAACCTAAAAAAATGAATAGATTTTCTTCAAATACCTTATCTTATCCTTTTCCCACCTACCCATCTTGTTGTTTAAAAAACACATTTAGAGCGAGTGTACTCATTCGCATAAGTAGTATAAAATAATATCGTCTCCACATAGATTAATTAACAAGTACCAAACTAATCAAGATTACTTATTATTTATACCAACAAATAATTTGATTGTTATGGAATAAACAAAAAATAAATAAAGAACAAGAATGAAAATGCAAGATTTAATTAATGGAAAGAGACCTAGGGTCACAATTTCACTTGTCTGTTAAGGCGATGTCGATCACTCTCAACGATGTCTCCCAAATACAAAATATCCCTATCATGTGAACATTCTTCACTATGCCCACCTTAGAAAAGGGGAATGCGGTTTTGCATACACGATATGTCTGAACTTCCCATTACGTAGACATGACAACAAACATAGTCTTGTTTGTCGTCTTATTTTGTTGCGCTCCACGGTTTAGTTGACGTGCAGTGGTCAATAATGGGACTCTACAACTAGGAATTCCCGTCGCACCTAATTGGCATCACCATCTTCACTGACAAAGGGCAAGTGAATGTGTGGGTTCATTACTTGGACATATTTAGAGACTTGAGTTTGGTCAGCAATTATGCATATGGTGTAATGGCCCTTGCGTATATGTATGATCATCAACGGGATGTTAATTGAGTGAGCACGAGGAAAGTGGGATCTTATGCAAATTTGTTGCAGGTACGACTTGTTTTTTTTATGAAACTCATACCAATTGAGCATTTATTTGAATATTAAGTTGGTTGTCACAATTTACAAGTGTGGATCTTTGAGCACTTTTAGGGAGTCTTTTTTGGCTCTAGGCAGGTGGGCCGAGATTTCGGAGAGCATGCTCCATGTGCCTCTCGGTGGATATGGATTAGAGGTGCGAGTTTGGTGTGTCACGTCACCATGTGCTAGACAAACTGACACATGAGGATGTCCACTAGGACCTGTATAGAGAACAAAAGCATGTCAAAGTGTGGCAACTTATAATCTTGTAAAGGGGATTCATCATCTTCGGTCCTATTAGGCATCCATTCTTGTTGGATAGGGTCTTACGAATGTT
Source organism: Astragalus membranaceus (assembly GCA_039519185.1). Classification (NCBI taxonomy): domain Eukaryota; kingdom Viridiplantae; phylum Streptophyta; class Magnoliopsida; order Fabales; family Fabaceae; genus Astragalus; species Astragalus membranaceus. Next base: position 38,081,115 of record CM076853.1, on the reverse strand, counting down.
TGAAAACGTACATGGATTCCATGGTCTTTGTGTGATATCTGTGAGCGTTCGGTTGCATAGATTTTGGTCTTTAGCTCCTTCCCCTTTGTATTCAGTTTGTGGTTGTGCTCTAGAGTCCCTCCTTCATTATTTTAGGGACTGTCAAAGGGTCGCAACTGTATGATTTCAGTTAGTCAAAGGAAACATTGAAGGTTTTTTCACATCTACAAATTGGAAATCTTGGCTCACTACTAACTTGAAAAGTAAGGTTTTGTTCAATACCTGCACTCAGTGGAACCTTCTCTTTGGGATTGTGTTAGATGAGATTTGGCGAGCTCGAAATGAATTCATCTTCAATCAAACCTCTAGGTCTTCCTATACCCTCTTCTGTGCCATTTTGGCTCGGTCCCTCTCGGTGGTGGATGTGGGTCAAAGGGCGTTGAAGCTGCAGCTGGTCTTTGTAAATTTGTTCTCAGCGGTGGGGCCCTCTTGGCATTGTCCTCCCCAAGGCTTCTATACTCCGAACTGCGACGCTTCTGTTGGGAACCATGGAAACTCGGTGGGTTGTAGGGGCCTTTTTCGCGAAGAGGTGGGTCGCTTCATATTTGCCTCCACTCACCGCCTTGACGGTTGTTCTCCGTTAGAGGCGTAGTTTTGGAGAATCTACCATGGAGTCTCCTTAGTGTACGGGCGTGGGTTCCGCTTTCTCGTGGTTGAATTAGATTGTGAAGTTGCAGTCCAGTTGTTGCGTGATGGTTCCCCGCCTTAGTAGGCAGTCTTTACATTGGTGGAGAGTATCAAGGCAATTGTTACTACTGGTTTTACACCGGTTTTCGTTTATATTCGAAATTAAAAGTTTGATCGATAATGTTAGTTGTAAAACCAGTGTGAAAAGGCTCTGCTTACCACATCAGTAGTTCTTACACCTAGAAATACCAAAATCAATATAAAAATTCACATTTAACCCGTGTAAAATCTCTTTGTTGTACATATAATCTTTTTAAAAAAAAATTGGGAAAGGGGAAATTTTATTAATCAAAATAGCACTAATGACCATTTTACAATGGGCCTCAAGGGAATTTGAACTCAGCACATTGAGGATACAAGACTAAGCTCTTACCACTGAGCTAGCACCTCAAGTGTTGTTGTACATATCTTCATAGTGAGATATCACAAATTTATGTGACCCAAACTAAATAAGAAATCTACTAAGTATATCAAACGGGTAATGTATATACATTTGTAGAATCTAAAATCAAAGCAATTTTTAAAGTAACTTATTTAATACTAAATAATTTAATAATAAGTAGGACTTGCAAAAAATAGAAATATTAAAATATACGAATTTAGTTATTATTTATAAATATTATACTATAGTTAGCGCTTAATTAATGAAATATATTTAATGACTGGGACGGTAAAATTAGAAAATTTATTAAGTATTGTGATATTGAATGGTTCTATGATATTTAAAATGAGAACTCACATTTAATTTAATACACAAATGTTACATTTTAAAAGAATCACTATATTGGATTTCCTATCTGCTTATTTCAGTATTTTGAGAAAAAATAGAATAGAAAGAAAAAAATTGAAATCATTATAAAGAAAAACCATTTTCAGACGTTTCTTATAAATAATTTGATTTGATTATAATGGCACATCAAATCATCATGATAAATCACGTGAATCAACATTCAAATTTTTGGCGAGCTAAGGGATATCGAAAGAGTGCACTAAATGAGTGCGAGAAGGAGGTCTCGGGTTCAACTCCCAGAAACTAACATTCCCCTACCCCCCACTAACATTGCTTATCGAAAAAAAAACATTCAAATTTGTTAAATTCAATTTAAAGAAAGTAATTTGTCAAAAAAAAAAGGTTAAGGAAAGTAAAATAGAGAAAAACATAATTCTAAATTATAGGAAAATCTTTACCCAAATAAAATAGACTCAATAGTATAAAAGGTATACATAATTAATTCAAAAGAAGAAGAATTAGAAATAACATATCTCACCTATTGAAATATATTAGAGTAGAAAATAATTATATTCTAACTTTATAAATAAAAGTACGTGATAGAAAATTTCCTATTCATTTCTACTCTCTCCTCTAACTTTTTGTATTTTAATTAGTTTCCCTTTTTCTCAAAGAGTTATTAGAGGTGTAAGTACGTTGAGTTTAACACGTGTCAATGAGTTCAAGAATGTGTGGACGACAGCTTGTATCAATCCAACGGTTGAATCATCTAATATTATTATGATGATCATGTATTCAAAGTTTCAAACAATGTAGATATTCGTTGGCATATATTTTAATAGTGGATACTTATATATGTTTTAAATTGTGTATTATACGATAAAATAAAATAAGATGATGAAATATCAAATAGTTTTAAAATTTTATAAAATTGTATAGACTTGATCTACTTAAGGAAGACTTTCAATTGTATGGTTGGATTGATTTAACTTTTTGTCTAGACAGTGGTCTTAAAGGTGTAAGTATGATTAGTTTAACACATAGTTAACGGATCCCGACTACTATATATATGCTCGCCAACCAACAATGAAAACAACTGCTCATAAATTACGAAAGAGTAGAGGTGTGTTGGTTGAGATAGGAGGTCAAGGTAATATGGCGAGTAACATTAGCCCTGACCTTCTTCGAAAACAATCTCACGCCTCTATTGACATCAATCAACCGCCAAAAATTGAAGATAACTCAGAGGTAAATTCGCTATTTAATGATTCTATTTGTATATAATTTCTTCTATGATTTTACTTTCATTGATAGATTGATATTGAAAGTGAATGTAGACCATCAACTAATATTTGATGTCTTTTATGATTTGATAAATGTGGATATTGTCATAATTCTTCTTTTTTGATTGTATATTCAAAGGTTGGATCGACATCAATGGAAAAAATAAAAGGAAGCACGATGAATTCAAAGGTGAATGAATACGGAAGTTGTTCGTACATTGATTCAATACTGAAATCATCACCACAAGTATTAAATCTTGGAAACCTACCAGCATATCTAACTTCCAAAGATGAACTGGCCCCATTAGTTGTGATGGGATGTACTTTTTGCTACATGTATGTGATGGCTTCCAAAGTTGACCCTAAATGCCCAAAATGCAAAAATTGCATGTTGGTAGTTTCTGACAAATTTCAAGGTGGTACTGCCAAAGATGAACTGCCTCCATTAGTTGTGATGGGATGTACTTTTTGCTACATGTATGTGATGACTTCCAAACTTGACCCTAAATGCCCAAAATGCAAAAATTGCATGTTGATGATTGCCGACAAATTTCAATTGAACGATGCAACAAAAGTCGACAATAACTTGTAGGTTTTCAAAATAAGAAGCCAATATGTTTAAAATTCTTAGGAAAGATGTTGTTCCATCTATTGTCAATTTTTTTTTTGTCTTTAGTATAAATAAATTGTTGGGGTGGGAGATGGGGAGGGGGAAAGTGGATTGTACTGGGTTCGAGCTCGAGCCCTGCTCTTAGCGCCCACATAGCACTTACATGTGTTTTAACACCAAGCTATGCTCTTAGGATGTCTATTGCTATTTGAATAGTAGCTTTATTTGCACCCTGTATTTTAATAATTATGAATTCATATATATAAGAATGATTGAGAAGAGTTGCTTCATAAACGTTTTGTTATCCTCATTGTAGGAACTTAAAAGTTATCATTACAAAGCCATCCAATATTTAAAAAATAGAGTTACAATACAATGTTATACAAACTAGAAGAAGACATTCCTTTCATGTTTTGGAAAAAAATATGATATAGTGACTTCGGGGTAGCAATGAACTGAACTAACTTGAAAATATGATTAGCTCGATGAATTTGCTTCATGAACCAAACAAACTGAAAATTGAACTCGTTAGATAAATAAGTTGAACTCGGGCTCTAATTTGTAATTCACACTTAATTCGTGGTACTGCTCTCTATGTCTTCTTCTTCGGTCCGCTGAAACTTCATTCCTAAGGGGAATGAGAATCCTGATTTATCAATTGCTTAAGCCTATTTCATTGCAATGACATAAAATACTGAGCATATGCTTTTAAGGTACATAAGTACAGTTCTCACGCACATACACAAAAATTGGAGAATGGAATAGGATGGGGGTGTTGCGTTTGAACACATACATTCTCTCTTTTATTTTGTTTTTGCATTTTGCAACATTACCTCGTGGAAGCTTCTTCACATTTGATGTTTTGTTTTTTTAGTTTTAATGAACAATCTGCAATGCAATTATAAGTAGGGGGCTAGTATTTCCATGAGAAAACATTTACCGTATTCTCCACAACAATAAAGCAGAATTTGCATGCATCTCATAGAGAGACACACTAGTTCCCACAAACTCTTGCTTAAGCATATCCTCCAACTATTTTTCACCTCAACAAGCTCTATAGGGAATATTCTATACGGTGATACAATTATGGATCTTGTACTTGGCATAATGTTTATGGTGAACTTAACCTTTTTCTTAGGTTGTAAACTCTCACCACTCTCGAGAACACTTCAAGGAAGTCCCAAGGTCCCTAAAGAAAGAATCATGTAAACTTGTTGCAGTCAGAAATCTCATATCTGTGGACTCAATAGCAGATCTTAAAGCAACCGCGTTATCAAAGCAATTTAACAAAACATAGTTTGCAAGAACCCATACAATTGATAAATATTTACCCTAAATATTTTTATGATAACCCAATGATCCTAAGGGCGTGTTTGGTAGAAAAGAGAGAGAAAGGAAGAGAGAAATATAGAAGAGTGAGTGATTTTCTATTGTTTGGTTTAAGAGAGAAAGAGAGAGGATTAGTTTAGTACTATTTTACACAAAGAGAAGAGAGAAAGAGAGAAGAGAGTGTGCCAAACAATAGAAAAAGAGAAGAGAAAAAATATTCTCTCTTCCCTCTTTCTCTTCTACCAAACAATAGAAAGAGGGAAGAGAGAAGATTAGTTTAGTACTATTTTACACATAGACACGTATTCTAAGTTTGCACATTATGAACAATTTGTCTTTTGATGCTCAATGATATTATTCATAGCGTGCAAACTTAGAATATGCGAGGATTCAAGATCACACCTTTAACGTCACTTTGTTTGCCTAGTAAAGGCTTGTTTTTTTTTTTTGTGTGTAACCGTTTGTTTGCCTAGTAAAGGCTTGTTCCTTGGACGCACGAGGTTGTTTCCTTTCAATAAGGGGTTTTACTTTTCCCACACCCCCTCCTACTCTTTCACACCCCTTAACAAATTTTATTCCAAAAATAACCTCGCGTGAGACGCTGCGAGGACGTGTTTTATGACTGTTCGAACGACCTTGTTCGAACAGGTTCGCATGACCTCATGCGAATAGTTTAAAAACGCCCAAAAGGGTGTGAAGTCAAAATTTAACACACTCGAACGATGTCGTTCGAATGTGTTCGAACGAGGTCATTCGAATAGGTTCGCATGACCTCATGCGAACAGGTGAAAAACGCCCAAAAGGGTGTGAAGTCAAATTTTAACACACTCGAACGATGTCATTCGAACCTGTTCGAATGCCCGTGTTCGAACAGGTGAAAATTCGTGAAAAAAAAGAGGTTTGGCCTGGCCTTTTGGTCTTTTCACACCCTTATGGGGTGTGTTTCGAGTAGGAGGGGGTGTGGGAAAAGCAATACCCTTCAATAAGTTGTGAATCTACCCATTTAGGCAGAAGTATACTCACATTTTTGTAAGGATTTTTTTTACCCCCATCATCTCTCCATCTACCCCCATCGACCCTGCGAAAATACGCAATTGGCCTTCACAAAATTTAAAAAACCCAAACGTATCATGATTTCAATATTTTTTTTGGAAATCGGATTTACCTTAGGTGGGGTAAATCCGATTTCCACTGAAAATTTTAAAAATTTAAAAGCGGATTTATTTAAGAGTGGGTAAATCCGCTTTTAAAAATAACAAAGCGGATTTACCCCCACATAAGGTAAATCCGATTTTGTTATTTTTAAAAGCAGATTTACCTTATATGGGGGTATATCCGCTTTTAAATAACAAAAGCGGATTTACCTTATGTGGGGGTAAATCCGCTTTGTTTACCTAATTAATAAATAAATAAATCCGGATTTACCCAATTAATAAATAAATAAATCAGTTAAAAAATTAGATACGAATTTCGACCGTCTTTTGGTTCTGTTTAGTGTGTAGTTCGTTAACACGTGACAATGTTGTACGTCGAGCGAATAATTTAATCTAAAAAATCTGTTCTCGGACAATCTACTCAAATTGTAATGAAACCACAGCCATTAAATCCGAAAAAAATCAACGATCAAGACTCTTGAAGAAGGGACTTCTTTAGAACAGGGGACCTCAGAATCCCAAATTTCATTGTTTACTATTTTTTATTAGTTTTTTAAATTTTCATTATTTCCAATAAAATCTAAAAAAATTTGCATAACCTTATTTTGGTTTTATTAGATTTTTAGTGGTGTTTTTAAAATTTTGGCTTAATTACAGTTTTGGTCCCCTTATTATGACCAACTCACGATTTTGGTCCCCAAAGTTTTAATTTGACGATTTTGATCCCCCTATTTTCTCAATTTGTAAAATCAAGGTCCCCCTTCTTAATTTGGTCAAAATTAAAACTTTATTTTGACTCTTATCCTACGTGGCAGTCCACGTGGCACTGTTCCTCTTCAACCCCTCCCCCCACGTGGACTGCCACGTAGGATAAAAGTCAAAATACAGTTTTAATTTTGACCAAATTAAGAAGGGGGGCCTTGATTTTACAAATTGGGAAAATAGGGGGATCAAAATCGTCAAATTAAAACTTTGGGGACCAAAATCGTGAGTTGATCATAATAGGGGGACCAAAACTGTAATTAAGCCTAAAATTTTTGGATTAGTTTTGACTCTTTAACGGATTTTTAGTAGCAGTTTTATAACCTTTTTTTAGAAATTTAAATAATTTTTTTTATTAATAACAAAATCGGATTTACCTTAGGCGGGGTAAATCCGATTGTCTTTTTTGTGGAAAATCGGATTTAGGTAAATCCGATTTTAAAAATAACAAAGCGGATTTATCCCCATCTGAGGTAAATCCGCTTTGTTATTTTTAAAGTCGGATTTACCTATTTGGGTACCCCCATCTGAGGTAAATCCGACTTTAAATCCGATTGAGTCAAAATTATGGGAGGTATTTTGGGATTTTCATATTATGTGGGGGTAGATGGAGAGATGATGGGGGTTAAAAAAAAAAACTTTTTGTAATCTTTGGATTACAGTGAAAACCCTTTTTGTGTCCCTCTTATCTCTTTCCCTTACCTTCTGTATTCATGGTTTTGTTATCTAGCTTAAACAATTTAAATTATTTTTAGTTTTTTGAAAGAATTTCAAAAGGTTTTATCTTCTATAAAATGCAACCCCCTTTATAAAATGCAATGCAACCCCTTTTTATTTTACTTATTCTCTTTCAATTTGTATAAAGTCTCCAGGTTGAGCACTTTTAAATGTTAGAGGAAAAGATTCTATCTTGACTTTGGAAGGTGAAGAAATGTACGCTAGTCTTTCTCCTCTATTTGTAGGACGAAAATTTGACTACTAGAAAGAAATCAAAACTTTGAATGAAATCAATTTTAACTCTAGGATTTGATTGAGAAGACTACATTCTATCCGCTACTGCTAATGACACTATCTCTCTGACTCTAAGGGTTTATTTGGATCGGCTTATTTTGGCTTACTTACTGGCATAAGTACTTGTGAGACTGTTTAGAACAGCTTATGGAAACAACTCATGAGATGTTCATAAGCTGTTTTCAAGTAATTTTCATATGCTCCCTAAGATAGCTTATGAAAACAGCTTATAACTAAGAGAAAATTAGTTTAACATATTCTCTTTTTTATTTTAGAAACAGCTTATGCATAAGCACTTATATAGTAAGCTCTTATGCTATATGTAGTTACTTAAGTTGTTTATCCAAACAATCCTTTTGGAGTGATGAAAAGAAAAAAGAGATACACATTGAATTAGAAGGATGCACGCTACCTTATATGTGCTACTCAAGAGAAGAGTATGAAAAATGTGCTGTTAGGAACTCAATGAATCAGTAAGAGGAAACAGAATTAAAATAGAAATGAGACTGTTCTATTACTTGAATTTATGAGAATTACAAAGTAATAGTGCAGAAACTGTGAATTAGAAATGAAAAGAAAGTGCAGCACTCTCTCACAGTGAGAGAGAAACCGACTCCTATGCCCAGCCCAAGCCTATGCCAAAACTTGCCCTCCTTAATTATTCGCTGCCTCCCCTTTTATTCTCTGACCTAGGCAGAAAACTAGATCACTAATTGGTGCTAATGACTCTTTTGCCCCTCCTAACAAAAACATTACCAAACCTATTTGTTTGGCCCAATTCAGCCACACTTAGGTTCTAATCAATACTCCCCCCTTCAAAATTCACCTTGTCCTCAAGGTGAAGGTATTGAGCGAATAACAGATTTAACGGTCTTTCTCCGGGATCCCAAAGCTTAAAACACCATAACACAGCTAAGCAAGCTACTTGAGAATCATGATTTTCTCCTGGTTCCCATTGAATGTGCCTAATTTTCTCAATATTGAACCACCATGCTCTCAACTGGTGCAAAGTTGCCATCTGGCATGAATGATTCTCGAACAAGGTCTTCAAGATTTCTAGAAACAGATTGGGGCCCTCTGCAATGTGACAAGCAAGATTGACCGTTGTAGGTAAATTCCGAGCCTCTCCCATAGTGATGTTGCTAGAATCGAAAACAACCACATTACTAGCCACAAATGCGCCACTCTCTGTCGGTGAAACTCTTCTCAACAGATACTTGAGTATACCAAATATTTCTTCAATCCAACTTGTCTTTAGAAGTCTTTGATATTTGTCAGAATTTTGAACCCAAATAAAATCTGCACAAGTATATCTTAGATGGTTGTGGTGGTTATTCCACTTTCGAGCAGCTACATAGGTATAATAATATGCTATAACATATGATGCAAAGCCCAGCCTCAGAAACTCATAAACCTGTTTGTTTCTATTCCACTCATCACACTTTTTATAAGGTTCCACATTTTGAAGTATTTTGTAGGCATGATACAACCACACAAGGTTTCGATCAACATGTAGTAATTGAGCAACTTGATCACCACCATAATTGAAATATAACTGCTTAAAATTACTAACCTTAAAATCTTTCCTTTGCACCCCTACCAAAGAACCCCAATTGAAGAGAAAAAATGAGTCCGTGGTGGAGAACTTTGGAACCCATTTGCAAATTATCCATTGCCTTGCTTTAACTTCCCACAACAATCCAATAAGGCTATCTGATATCTTTATTTCTTGAATACCAATAGTGTTGTCACTCGTTTGTAGCCTCTCATCTCTTTTATGAACACCTAGATCCCACCCATCTATTTCAAGGCCACCTGGGTCCCACTTGTGGAAAAATAAAAGCTCCATCCTTATTGTAATATTTTTTAATTGCTGAAAGTCACTGTTACAGTTCTTATTAACCCCCACTAGTCTTTTGAAGAGTAGCTGCCAACCCTTACTATCACTCCTACCTTTCTCATCTTGAATAAGCAATAAAATAGTTGCAGGAGAGGATTCTTCTAACCTTTCAAAGGCAATAGTTGTTTTACGAAGGGGATCGAGCAAGGAAGTGATGAAACCTGGAGTAAGGCCTCTGCTTATGTGCTGCTCTTCAAGTTTCCTACCACTAACACGTCCCTGAATCTGAGATTCCAGAATAGAAGGTTGCTCATGATCATTATCTCCTTCGAGAACCCCACCCCATCTCTCCTTGAACTTACCAACAATGTATTCACTCCTGTGCGTAAATTTCAAGAATCGAGTTGACGATGTGAACTTTGTGACTGCTTGAATTGGGAACGTCACCTGTACTGAAGATACTCGCTTCTGGGGCGGCGCCTGCAGAAATAAAGAAGCCGAAAACGGAGACGATGGCCAACTTTGGTATCTTACGTTCACCTTTTTTCTCCCGTCACCATCTTGGGTCGAAGTAGATGAGACTCTCATTTTCGTCAATTGAGCAGAAGCATTAAAAAGAGTTTGGGCCTGGCCCATAGAATTAATAACCCGATCCACTTCTCTTAAGTTCCATCCAACCCTAATCTCCTTCTCGTTCCCAGACTCACCGCACCCTTTCACCGATTTAGAGAGAAACTGCACTCCCTCATCGCGAGCCCTCTGCTCCACTCCCTCGTCTGGCGGCTCCGGCGGCGATTTACTGTCCCTCATGTCACGACACTCTTCCCTTTCCCCATCGCTACTTTCTGCCATCACGGATCTCCATTGAATTTCCGGGTCACTTTCGACCCGTTTCGCAACCACCCCATCGCGGTCACCACTCTCATTTTTCTTCTCTAAATCCGAAATAATTTCTTCATTCCACTGCTCAAGGTGTCGTTCCTGACTTGACTCCTCCTCTTCATCTGAGTATATGTCGTACACAGGAGGTGCTTCATTCCATCCCTCTTCTTCTGTGTCTGTGTCGTACACGGGAGGTCCTTCGAAATCTTCGAAGCTCTGTTCCAAAAAGTCCATGGCAGCATTCTTGAACTTCTTTTGAGCACTCAGGATCGAGTGCTCTGATACCATTGTTAGGAACTCAATGAATCAGTAAGAGGAAACAGAATTAAAATAGAAATGAGACTGTTCTATTACTTGAATTTATGAGAATTACAAAGTAATAGTGCAGAAACTGTGAATTAGAAATGAAAAGAAAGTGCAGCACTCTCTCACAGTGAGAGAGAAACCGACTCCTATGCCCAGCCCAAGCCTATGCCAAAACTTGCCCTCCTTAATTATTCGCTGCCTCCCCTTTTATTCTCTGACCTAGGCAGAAAACTAGATCACTAATTGGTGCTAATGACTCTTTTGCCCCTCCTAACAAAAACATTACCAAACCTATTTGTTTGGCCCAATTCAGCCACACTTAGGTTCTCATCATGTGCTACTGCCAAAAAATATGGGACTTAACGATCCTATCAAATGAAGGCACATCACATGTAAGGGAAACAATAGCCAACATATTGATTCGTTAGTATGAATTATTCAATATGAGAATGTTTAGAATATTTCAAACGCTTTCACATGGTTTGAGATCTTTGAAAATAAACCAGACTATAACTCATGTCAAAAATATTATGAGAAACTTACCAAAACAATGGAGACCGAAGGTTGCAACCATACAATAAATAGAGGGTTCAAACACTTTGTGTCTGGATGAACTTCTCACCTCCTTGAGACATCACGAGCTTGAGCTAAATTAGGAAGAACTATCAAGGAAAGGGAACTCCATTTTGAGGATTTACATGCTGCAGAGAAACATGAAGATGGCAATAAGTTTGATGAAGAAAGTACACAACTACTTAATTTAAATAAATTTAAAGAAAGACAACTTACTCACATTATCTCAAATCTTAATTAGAGAATTGTTAAGAGTCCCACATTGGATGTGATATGGCCTGAAAATGAGTTTATAAGTGGGAGGCATCCCTCACCTTACAAGCTGGTTTTGTGGGGTTGAATTAGGCTTTAACCACATTCTAAGATGGTATCAAAGCCTATCCTAGATCTTTCGGGCCACCCACCATTATAATCCACGCACCAAGCCCAATAGTGTTGGGCGTGAGGGGGTGTATTGGGAAAAACCCAAGTCCCACATTGACTAGAGATATGGTGTCAAAAGAGCTTATAAGTAGGAGGCAACCCATAGTCCATAACTCATGCCCGTAAGACGTTTCCTTGAGCATTCTAATCGTCTTTCTTTCATAACCCATAACCCATAGTCACATTACGAGCCTCCAAAATCCCAATCTGATTGCTGAATGGTCGTTTTCATTTTCTTAATGTTAATTTTGAGATAAATCATTTGCTTCTTTTAAATTATTCTTTCCTCTAATAAAAAAGGAAGTGAAAAAAAAAATCTCGCTAGATTGAAAACCCAAAAGGGCGGTCTAGGCAAAAATTAGGGAGAATAAAAGAAAAACAAAGCCCGCTAGACTGAAAACCTGCAAAGGCAGTCTAGGCAAAAATTAGGGCACAAAAGGGGAGTGAGACTTACAATGAGAAGCTTATGTAGTTCACCGGGAAATTTCTTCTACTTGGGCCACACAATAGTGTACATTTGGGCAACTTTGTGAAGGATAAGCTTGAGAGTCTCGAGAAAACCCCACACTGGGGCAAGTTTCGTAAGACCTTTAAGAGTCAAATGTTTCTTGTTACATCAGGTAGTATTCTCTCAGGGCAATGTCTTTCACCAGAATGAGGCAAGATCCTTACCATACCTTACAAACCGATTTTGTGGGGTTGAGTTAGGCGTTAACCACATTCTAATATGGTATTAGAGCCAATCCAAGATCCGTTGGGCCACCCGCTATCGGGCCACTCGGGTCACGCTCCAGTTGTCTAGTCCTGGGCGTGAGGGGGGTGTGTTAAGAGTCCCACATTGGATGTGATATGACTTGAAAATGAGTTTATAAGTGGGAGGCATCCCTCACCTTACAAACCGGTTTTGTGGGGTTGAATTAGGCCTTAACCACATTCTAAGAAGAATCATAACTGTTTTAAACTTACGCTGATCTTATGCATTACCTACTATAATCCTCGAAAGGTTCTAAGTCTTTAAAGCGGGAAAAGAAAAATAGCTCCCAATTCAACCCCCTTCTTATGACAAAACATTCATTTGTAAACTCAATCACTTCAAATCAAAATGTCCCCCCAGCTCAACAAGGAGCAACCAAAGAAAAGTTTCACAAAAAAGTAAAATTGCCGGAACTAGTTGTGTTGGCAAGGAGGCCTCTATTGATGATGTTTTGTGTGTTGAAGGACTAAAACATAATCTACTTAGCATAAGTCAAGTTTTTGACGATGATTGTGGTGTCCCATTCAATGAAAAAGCTCGTGTAATCAAAAGCAGAAGGTACATATCCATTGTGGTTACTGCAAAGAGGAAAAATGATATTTACAAAATAAATTTATCTGATTTGGCAAACTAAGAAGTCAAGTGTCTCATATCTGTAGACGATGAGCAGGGGATTTGGCACATTAGATTCGGTCATGCAAGATTGGGATTAATTTCAAAGCTAAACAAGTATAGCCAGCCTCTTAAGAGGCCTACCAAATCTCAAGTATTAGTCTGACTCTATGTGGGAGGTATGTCAGGGAAATAAGTTAAAACATCTTTTAATTCCAAAAATATTGTTTCCACTTCTAGATCTTTTGGCTTTTACACTTAAGTCTTATTTGGTCCCAAAAGGACAATCTCTTCAAGGCTTCAGCAGTGGAGAATAATTCAATATTCATAGAGATCATGTGTCTAAGATGAAAATCATTCACGAGATAGCAAATCATAATATGGAAAACATGTTTGTGGCATGGTTTATAAAAATTGGAAAACACTCACAGAGAATGATCCAATATTAAGCAATATTAGGTCCCCTTGCTTGACACAGTTAAGAACCCCACCCTTCCACCAGTTGATTTATGTGTCATATATCAGCTTCTGAAGTTTCTCTTGAATAACTAAAAACGAGAATAGATAAGATCCAAAGAAACACAAACTTTTCGTCCAAAAAACAAGGGCAGCAGATAGCTTGACCAATAGAGCATCTCCAAACTCAAAGTTGCAACTAGTTTCCATCATGAAGTAGTCTAATATGAGGTGCAGGAACAAGCTTGAAAGCCGTATCTCTGAAATGGTGAATACCTATAAAGCACCGATACAAACACGAACACCAGACACGACACTGACACCGACACGTAGACACCGATTTTAATTTGAAAAATGCAAGTAATTGAAAGGTCAATGTCGGTGTCGGACACCGGACACATTTTCAACCTGAAGTATCTGTGCTACAGAGGTTAATACTGTAACCTGCTATGCTTAGTTCCAGAAAATATTTGTCCAACTCATCATGAGAAGAACTCTCTAACTGCACCTCCTCCAAGTTTTCTTGAAAGGTAGAACAAACTCAACCAAGAAAATTCTTGCTATGACTTCCCTCTCAAACTCATGCTCTTTCGCTTCTGGCTTAGAGCATATCGTCTTGCCATGGGATTATTATAGAATTTCCTCATATGATCTGAGAGCTTATGAATGGCTTGAAGATCACCAATCTCTGAAAGTTGCATCAACAAGGAGTCAAATTTTTTATATGGCAATTTTATTCCCTTGTCTATAACTTCTTCCAAAAGTGAACAAGCATCTTCTCCTTTATTGCAGTTAAATAGCCCCTCAATCATAACACAATATGTATCAGTGTCTACTTCGCAACCCCGATTTGCCATTTCCTGCCAAGTCTCAAATGCCCCATCAGGATCATCCATCTTAAAAAACATTGAAATCAGCATATTGTAAGTCTGGACACTAGGAATACAATTCATATCAATCAGTCTTCCATATAGTTTAAGTGCCTCCTCAGATTTCTTATTTTCACAGAGGACCTTGAGGAAACAATTATAAGTTACAATATCAGTTGGGTAGCCTTTTTTCCCCATCTCTTCCAAGAATTGGTAAGCTTCATCTATCTTTTCACACAAACACATTCCTTCGATTATATCCTTGTATGTCGAGACATCAGGAAGACAACCACTGCTAATCATATGTCCCATTAGTTTAAAACATTCCTCCATTCTATCATTTTGAGCAAGAGCCACAATTATAATTGCATAACACTTGGCAGTTGGAGAAGATAAGGTTGAACCTTTTGTCCTCATGAACTCAAAAAGCTTGACAGCCTCCGTTATCATGCCTATTTTGCAGTAGGTATCAAGGGCAGTGGTGTACATGAAATTCTCAGGCTTATGACCTAGTTCAATCATTTCTTCCAGCAGTTTCATCCCTCTAGTCGGGTTCCTAACCCTACACCACCCGAAAACCAATATATTGTACGTATCGGAATTAGGGTTAAGTGTCTTTCTCATCTTCTTATACAGACCCTCAGCATCCTCAACCAAGCAACACTTGCAAAGAGCGTCCAACAGATAGTTGAATGCATTTATTTCCGGTTGCGTCTTCACTCTTATCCTCTTCTTCTTCGCAAACTTCTGCACGTGAGTTAGATACTTCTCAGTATACTTTCTCAAAATCGTCAACAGAACTTCCGCCGGAACTGTACTCTTATTGTTCCTCTTCATATAATCCAACACGTCGCAAACAATCCTAAACTGTTTTACTTTATACTTTGTGCTAGACAAGATGTCCATCATATCATTATAAACACAAGGCTCATGTGAGTAATTATCTTGATGACCAGCCCATGTGAAAAACCTAAAGGCAATCTTTTCATCATATCTAAGCCTATGCAGCACCCCAGTAACCAATGGAGTGGATAATGGGATACCCAATTGCTCAAGAGCTTTCTCCAAATTCTTAAATCCAACCAAATTATCCATTATAGTGTTGAACACCTTATCAACATCACTTTCTAAACCATTATTACCCTCCATTACAGTGTTGTACACCTTATCATCATCACTTTCTAAACCATTTCTCTCTCCATTACCACTCACACTATCACAACCAAAATCATGGTTAATGGGAACGGTTTCTGAACAATAATTGTGCACGGATAAATGAAATGCAGCAAAAGAGTTCATAGGCAATGAAGATTGAATCAATTGCATAGAATTAGCATATGATAATGGTGTTTGGTAATGATTACTGTAGTGAAAGACAGAAAAAGAAAACCTTGATGTTTGAAGTGTGGTTTGAATTTGGGGAAGAGTTTTGTTTCTGAATAGATGATAGTGATGATAATAATGATGATGAGTGAGTGATGGAAAGGAAGGATTTTTCAGGGAATTTATGAACTTATTAAACATGCCCATCAACATTATTTTGCGTTTTGAAGGCATTGAAAGAAGAATTGTGATGAGAAATTCAGAGACAAAGAAACAAACAGGTGGAGGGTGAAAAAATGTGGTTTTGAAATTTGGGTAAGTGTGGATTTTCTGTGAAATGGTAAGGAACGGAGAGAAGGAGAAGGAGGAGGAAGAGGAGGACCTTACTGTGGTGGATGATGCGGCTTTGATCATCGGCGTCGTTTTGAGTTTGATGATGAAAAGAAGTAGAAGGAGCACACTACTTAGTGAGCATATGTTTGGATACCCGTTGAGTGCACAAAACGTGTTTTTCGTTCAAGCTGTGCAACGTGATTTTACCGAAAAACTATTGTTAAGCAGAGAATCAAGTTGGGTGCTTCTGCGGTACTGTGAAAAGTGGGTGGTTGTAAATTCGACCAATAGCGCGCTTTTCCGAAGCCACGTCAGTGTTTCACTTATCCACGTCATTGCTTAGTAGAGCCAACTCATGGTTTAACTTTCTTTTCGACTTGCTACCCCGACACTAATAAATGTTGCAGTTTGTTAAAATTAAAATAGCAAAATCAAAATTAAACTGCTTAACCAAGGTCTTGAATTCGAATCCAGCATTGGGCATGCAGTGTTAAATCTCTTGAGGGAGAGCTTTGCCACCCATTGTGGTCTTACCCGGCTCGAGGGATTAGTCTCTGCAGTTGCGCGCAGAGAATACCCAGTTTATACCAAAAATCAAAATTAAACTATTGAAATTCCTTGTCTTGTTCTTATTCTCTCATCGTCTTCTACCTCACCTCCATGAGAGAGACCGTCGTCGTTATTAATCTATCATTGTCTTCTTCCTCACCTCCATCGCAGAGGCAAGTTCTTTTCTCCATTTTTTACTTGATTAATATTTGTTCTGCTTCTGCTTTTTCGCATTTATATGTATCGCTTCTGTAGTGTTAGGCTTACTTCGAACTCTAAATTATTAGTTACACTTAAGATTATTTCAGACTTGTCATTATTATCATCTCCGCTATGGTTAGATTTTTCTTCGAACTTTTGATTATTGTCGCCTTTGTTAGGGTTCGTACTTTCTTCGAACTTTTGATTATTATCGACTCTTTTAGGGTTATGATTAACTTCGAAGAGGGTTTACTGCTGCTTCTGCTATTATTTGCTAATGCTCACATTTCCCGGTTTAGTGATACCTTATGTGTTTAATTAAATGCCATAAAGAAGACATTGGTGTTAGGCGTTCTTCAACTATTACAGGTTTGATTGGTGATACCTTAGACCGTTATTTGACGATTGATTTTGATTGCGTTTGATTTTGTCTTGAACCAAATTTGGTCAAATATATTTCATGATTTTGGCCCTTATCTCGCAATAGAACATTTGAATCCAAAATTCGTCTTTCTAATGTAAGTTTCAATCGGTTGTTAATATCCAAATCGTGCTATAATACTTCTTGCAGATACAAGTGTAACATAGATAGTTAATACTCCTTTGGATAAAAAGTTTCACTATCGTGATCAATTTTAATTCATGTTTTAGCTAAGTTTCAAATATTTGCAAATAATTTAAGCTATTATGAGAGAATAATCTAAGCAATTAAATACTAAAACAAAACCCCAAAAATCTCATCATATGTGCTATAATACTCAAATTTTTTATTAAAAGAGTCGATTATTTGATTTATAACATCTAAAAACTACGTAAGTCTAAAAGAGAAATATAATGTAACGTATTGTATGCGTGCGTGTATTTACTGTAATTTTTGGTAAACACCGCTAGTTACACGTGTGTGTTGCTTGCGAGATCAACTAGAAACATCTCAGAACATTTGTGAATTAAAGTTTTATTAAAGTTATTGATGTTTATGATGCTGTTTTAATGGAGTAAAACGATGAAGAAATGTATGTGTTTAAGAAGAAATGCAGAAATGCAATGAATTGTAATAAAGTGCAGAAAGTGTAAATAAAGGAAAGGAAATCGAAAGACAGTAAATTGCAGGAATTCGTAAAGAAGAACCAGTAAACTACAGGAATCTTTAAAGAAATAGTAAATATATTGCTGAATGTAAGAGGTTTGGTACGCAGATCACATACATTGTTCTTCAGTAACTGGTTTTTCTCTTATGCGGAAGTATGAGTGTTTTCTGAACGTTTGTATAGAATGAATTGCGACATTTAACTCTACGAGAAAACTCCTATTTATAATAAAAGAGAAACAATAACCGCTCAGCGGTTTTTCTAAATAAAATAACTGCTATTTCGACTAGATAACTGCCCCATCTTTCGACCACATTGCTGCTGTCCTTTTCTACCAGCACTCTTTGACTTAACCTGCTTTCTAGATATTGTTCAACTTCCTGTCGAAACTACTAGCTTCAGCTTTCCAATTTTCGCTAAGTTATGTGCTACGCTGATTCTTCCTGTACACAGCTTCTCGTTGTCGAAATATCAAGCCTTCTTCCTGAATACACCGAGTCAAACCTTGTTGACATGTAAATGCCCACGTTTTCGACAACAACACTGCTCTGTCTTCGACTAAACTCTTTGACGTCTTTCTCGTCGAAAACTTTGTCTTTAAACTCTCAGTTTCATTAAGCTTTAGGCATAGTCAAAATTACTCTTCACAACACCTTTCTCAATGTCAAATATCAACATCTTTTCTTTAAAATGACAAGTCAGCATTATTGACTGCATTTAATTGAGCCTGTCGAAAATGCAGGCTAACAAATTGCCCCCCAAAAAGACGTTTTCGACTGAATTCTTGAATGAAGATAGAAAATGACTTTTGAAATTTCTTTCGACTATCCCATGAAATCTTATGTTATCATTTCATATCTTTTCTCATAATATGAGGGGACGTCTCTGGGCAAAAAATATAGCTTGCTGGCGCCTTCTTCCAACGAGAGTGCGCCACGTACGCAAAGTTAACTGCTGAGATTTTCCACAATCCCACGTTTCCCACTAAAGCCACGATTACCAACATATTTTATTCTTTTTTTATTTATTAAAAGCATGGTAAAACGGCTATAAAAAGAAGCTGTACCCTTTCATTTCTCTTTTTTAGAGTCTTCATCTTCTTCTTCTTCTCTGCGAACCTCCATTAAACCTTCTTCTGCGAGTATTGTGTTTTCTTCTTCTTCTTCATTTCACGAAACAAACAAACACTACGAAGTGCTTCTATTTCTCCATTAGCTTTCTGTTTCTAACAATGGCGTCTTTTTCCACCATAAAACCTCATACTGTAACCTCTGAGAAGAAAACCCTTTTTCTGAACCTGCTCTCACTTTGGAGGAAACACAAATTTACCGGTCTCAGATACTTATCCCCTTCTCTAAACCTTCAAAGCATGCATTTTTAGGCCCCCTTCCTCTTGTTGATGATGATTCACCTAAGATTAGGGACGTTTTCCCTAGTTACCATAGACTCAGCCCTAGGATCTTCAGTGAGGGTCCACATGTGATGGATTTCATGAGCAACCCGAATAGGGTTTTTCGATCTTCGCCACCAACTGAGAAAAACACACTCTATATCGACTGGCTTAACAAGATTGAGTCGAAGAAAGGAGATATTTGGAAGAGTCAGGAAATTTTCGACCTGATTCAAGTCTCAAGATATGGGCCTAAGTATTAAAGCCCGATGCTTATTTCTGCTCTACATTTTTGGGACATCACTACTAATAGTCTTCATTTAAAGCGCGGCATGCTTGCCCCCACTTTGCTTGATGTGGCAGCTATAACAGGTTTGAAACTGTTAGGGGAAATTTTCGACCCTGCTACCCGTACTGATTGTGAATTTGACTTCAAGAAAGCCAGCTTTAAAGGGTATATTGAAGAGAAACATATTACCGGGTCAAAGGATGTTTCTGATGAAGAGCACATTGCTTTTCTTATTTTAGGGTCTCTTTTCGACAGCTTGAGACAAGGGGTTATTGATTTGAAAAGACTTAAACCAGAAGGAAAATACTTGGTCTCTGGACCAATTTGGTTGTTTCAATTGTGGCTCATTGCCACTTTCAATTCAAAATTAACAATGTACATCCCTGATGATTACCTCGATGTAGTTTCTAACAGAGGGGTCGAAGGTGTACGACTTGCTTTGTTAAAACCTAAACAAATAGGAGTGTCTGTTGAAGATCTCTTTTCACAAGCTTTCGACATGTTTTTGAATTGTACCGAATTTTCTCCTTCCATGGCTCCTTTTGCTGGAAGAACTTATGGACCACCTTGGTTCACTAGGGAATTCCCTGCTAATAACCTTGATGAAGAGCAAGAGACTAACCAAATTTGGAAGGCATTTTTAACTCCCCAATTGTTATCATCCCGAATCTCTCCTGGGAAATCATCAAACCAATTTGGTGTATTCCCATATCATCCTAGTTTACATGCACGACAATTTGGGTTGTGTCAACTTCGACCTAGCCCTTTTTTCAGGTCTAAGAAGGAACTGTTGGTTCCTGAGAATGAGGAGGAATGGATAAATCGCCTCAACAATTTTTCTGATGATTCTTTTCATCTTACTCCCCTCCCTTTTGAGCCAACTTTCTCCTGTACCCACAAATTTTCTCAGTGGTGGACAGAGTATCTCACCAGGAAGTTCACTGGTGTCGAAGAGGCTACTCTATTGGTCAAACTAATATCTGCTTTTCCTTTTTCGCAGAAAAAGAAGACCAAGTCGAAAGGTATACATATTCAAGAAATTCGAGCATTTCAACAATACTTCGAAACTGTATATGATCCAACTAATCTTCGTCGAACTGTTTCTCAAGCTGCAGAGGTTTTTAAACAAAAAATCCTTGATAAAATTCCAACTATGATTTTTCCACCTTATGTACCCGATAAATACTTTTTTGCTTTAACACAAAACAAAATTAAATTTCCACCTTTACCAACCAGTGAACTGGCTCTGGCATTTTGGTCACCCATTCCATAATGGTTTGTATGTGGTTCGACTGAGGTGCTATTCAATTTTTCGAATAAAGCAGCTGAGAAAGTAATTTTGACTAAGCAGGACATATACACTTTTGAGGGTCATCTTCATTTAGATATTCAACATATTCGAATCTTGTCCTCCATTAGAGAAGGTGATTCACAAGACTTCTTTGGAAAAATAAATTTCTCTTTTGTGTATTTTGTATTAACACTTGTTTGTCGAATATTTGTAGCTGTTCCTATCACATCGTCTTCGACAGATGGTGCAGCAACGAAGAAGAAGAAAAAAGACGTTGAAGCTTCGTCTACAAGAAAACAACCTCTTCAAGAAGAAAAACAAAAAGTGAGTACCTCTTTATTTACTCTTTGTATCGTCTCATTATACTCTTCAACTGATCAGTTATCTGTTTTGCAGAGTCGAAAAAGAACAAGCAGTTCCTTAACTTCCAATCCAAAGAAAACAAGAATAGTTAAACCAAGAGTTGTGAGCGATTCAGAGGTCGAAACTCTCAAAATCTTGCCTATTTATATTTACTCTCTTTTTCCTGCTTATGCTTATATGATTGTTGCGTTTTTCAGTCTGATGAGACACCACTACTCAGGACTAAGCCTGTCAAGGTTCAAGTTCCTGAAGCAGAAAGAGAGAGAAAGACAAAACATTCTCAAGATGCCTCTAAAACTGTTTCTCAGCAAGCTTCTGTCGAAAGACAGCAAAAAGAAGAAAAAGCTCCAAGAAGGCTTATCAAGAAAATCAAGAGTGCACACTCTTTAGTCGAAAACATCAAAGCTAAGGTGATTGATTGAAGCTTATATCTTTTCCGAAAATTTTATTTATCTGTGATAATACTCACTTTGCTTCATTTTTTAGGGAACTGAAACTGTTAACCCTGAAATCCCAACAAAGCAGGTTACGCCTACCTCCACTCACTCCCCTTCAAAAATACTTATTGCTGGAGAAGGTGTCGAAGAAAAAGAGCAAACACCTGTTTTCAAAGCTACACTGCCGGTCAAAACAACTCCTCTTGCTGAAACTACAAAGGAAGTTTCTGATTATGGCCCAGAGCATGCTGCTATGGACGTCGATGAAACCCTGATGCTGGCCAAAGTGGAGCTGAGATCAGCATATCTTCTTTTCCAAACATGGAAGAACAAGAGTACAACGAGGAGGAGGGTGAAGACGACGGTAACAATGAAGGGAAAAGTGAATCCCTTGAGGCAGCTAATCCTCCATGCTCCGTGCCTTCGACACATGACACCACTTTGAGCCCTCAAGAACAAGAGCTTTTGGATCTAAAACGTAAAGACCCTCTTGAGGCTTTCAAGCGAATGGTGAGTGGTTTATCCTCAACAGAAAATAAGCCAAGTGTTTCGACTGCCTCTGTTGGCGATTCCTCTGGAGGTCCCAAAGAAGATCTGATTTGAGAACTTCAAGCATCCCTCTTTGAGGTAGATCTGTTCAAGGCTGTCGAAGCATATCATATGCTCTCTTACAAACTCAAATCTTTGCTCAACAAACTTAATAATTCTGGCTCCAGTGACTCTCTTTTATGCTTCATTGTCGAATTTGAGCCTTTACTGGAGCAGATTTCCAGAGATATACAGAAAAGGAAGAGCACTGTTGTGAACAAGGAGCGTGAGCTTGAGCTTCTGAGAGAAGAAAGTGCCGCTGTCGAAGCCTCAGAAAGCAAGATTTCGACCCTGGAAATTCAAGCAGCAACTAATTCTAAGGAGATAGCTGACTGTGATGCGAACATTTCAACATACCAGGCTCAAATCGAGGAGTTGCAGTCGAAGATTGAAGCGGAAGAAAAGAAGAAAATTTCTGTTCAACAGAGATCTTCAATTCCTTTAGAGAATGCACTTTGATCTGAGGCAACCTTGGCTATCGAACACTTGGAGAGGGTTCAGAGACATGATGAGGCAGTTAAGAGGCTAACTGAGGAAGAATCCCTCTTAAATACTAGATTGAGGCATGCCAGAGCAGCCTTTGAGAGGCTTAAAGTTTCTTTTGTAATTTAATTTTCAATTTGTATTCTGACAACATTTTACTCAATTTGTATTTCGACAATATTCTTTGGCATGAGTGCCATTTTTATATTCTCCCGTTCTCTTAATTTTGCGTTATTTTAATTTCTTGCAACACTGGCTTATATCTTTTTAAGTACTTTCCATTTATACGCAAAATTCGATATCAGCGCTTAACTCTTCGACTTCATAAGCACCGTTTGAGAAAACTCGTAAAATTTTAAATGGCCCTTCCCAATTTGGTGACCATTTACCTAAAGCTCTATCTTTCTTGTCCATAGGTAGGATAACTTTCCACACAAAGTCCCCAATGACAAAAGTTTTTGATTTAACCTTTTTGTTGTAGGCTTTAGCTACTCTTTTTTTCTGCCTTGTAAGGATATCTAATGCAAATAACCTTTCTTCGTCTAAATCAACCAATTCGTCTAAAATCATGTCCCAATAATGATCTGATGGGATCTCGAATTGCCTTTGAATTCTGGTTGACTATAGATATATTTCGACAGGTAATACTGCATCATGCCCAAAGGTGAGTTTGAATGGAGTAATGTTAATTGATTCTCTAGGAGAATTTCGACAAGCCCATAATGCTTGATCAAGAGTTTTGTGCCAACTCTTAGGCTTTTGCCCAATATGTTTTTTAATCAAATTAATGATAATTTTATTGGCTGCTTCGACTTGACCATTTGCTTGAGCATAATATGGTGTCGAACTTAATAACTTAAATCCATTTTCAGAAGCAAAATTTACCATTTTTCGACTAGTAAAAACTGAGCCTTGATCTGTGGTAATGGTTTCTGGTATCCCAAACCTATATAAAATATGGTTTTGAATAAAGTCCATTACTGCCTCTTGGTCTACCTTAGCTAAGGGAATAGCTTCGACCCATTTAGTAAAGTAGTCAATACCCACTAATATATAACGGTGGCCTTTCGACGACGTTGGTTTAATTTCACCAATTATGTCTAAGGCCCAACCTCTAAACGGCCAAGGTTTTACTATTGAATGTAATTCACTTGCAGGTACGTATTGTACTCCTGCGTGTTTTTGACATTCTTGGCATCCTTTAGCAAAATCTATGCAATCTTTTAGCATAGTTGGCCAGTATACTCCTTGTCGAAATAAGAGTCATTTCATCTTGTGGCCTACTTGGTGAGACCCACAAGCTCCACCATGAGTATTGGATGTTGCTAAATATGCCTCATTTTCACTAAGGCATTTAAGCAAAACTCCTTCAGGAGTTTTCTTGAACAACTCGTTTCCAATAATTACGTAGCTTAATGCCCTATACTTGGTTTTTCGATTTGTTGTTCCTGTTGGGTTTTCCAAGTATTCGACAATTGGTTTTCGCCAATCATCATTCGACATATTGTCAATGGCAAAAATTTCGCCATTTTCACTTGGAGGAAATAATAATTCTGACTTGTCTGCCCCCCCCCCCCCCCCCAAGTTTTGGCATTGACAATTCATCTTCAGAACAATCCGTCGAAATTAATTTCTCTTTGATCTCTATTAATTCACTGAGTTTTGTTGGAGAAACTCTATAGCCTGAAGCAATTTGTGCTAAGTCATTTGCTTCGTGATTTTCAATTCGAGGTATATGCTCAATGTTCACGTAGTCGAAGCGTTTCAACAAAGCATTGGCAGCGACGAAGTATATGATTAAATTCTCTTTAATGCATTTATACTCCTTAGTTAATTGCTTCACCACTAATTCAGAGTCACCTCTAATTTCGACAGCCTTTGCCCCCAGCTCTAGCAAAACTTCTAAACCTGTTATCAAGGCTTCATACTCGGCCTCATTATTAGAGCAAAGTTCTTTAATTTTAAATTTATATTTCGTTGGTATTTTTGTTGGCGAAATAATTAATATTCCAATTCCAGAACCATTTTTATGGCTTGACCCGTCAAAATATAATGTCCAAGGTCGAATATTCATATGATTAATTGTTACTTCGACCAATGAATGGTCAACAATAAAGTCTGCAACAATTTGCCCTTTGATAGCTTTCAAAGGTTGATACGTTAATGAATATTTAGAAAGGGCTAAAGCCCATTTACCAATTCGACTGTGCAATATAGGTTTCGACAGCATATGTTTAATAATATCAAAATGAGAATAAACATACACATCAATTGGTTTTATATATTGCTTTAATTTGGTACAAGAGAAATACAAACAAAGGCACAATTTCTCCGTTGGATGATATCTAGTTTCAGCATCATTTAAAACTCTACTAAGGTAATATATGGCTCTTTCGACACCATTATCATCCTCTTGCGCCAACATGCTACCTATTGTTAGCTCTGATGCTGCTATATACAATGTCATCACCTTATCTCTGATAGGTGGTAACAAAATAGGTGGTTTAACTAGATAAGCTTTAATCTCGTCGAAGGCCTTTTGGTGTTCTGGATCCCATTTGAACACGTCTTCTTTCTTCAGTCGAAGCAATGGCGAGAAAACTTGAGTTTTGCCACTTAGGTTTGAGATGAACCTTCTTAGGAAATTGATCTTTCCTAATAATGACTGGAGCTCTTTTTTGGTCGAAGGAGCCTTCGTTTCCATGATTGCTTTCGTCTTGTTTGATTTATTTCAATGCCTTTTTTGTGGACAACAAATCCCAAGAAATCACCTGCACGTACACAGAAGGCACATTTTATTGGATTCATTTTCAATCCATATTTTTTCATTCTTTCGAATGACTGTCGAAGATGGTCTATATGACCATTTTCTGTCGAAGATTTAACAACAATATCGTCTATGTATACTTGCATAAAATTTTCAATAAAATCATGAAACATAGAATTCATTGCTCTTTGGTATGTTGCACCAGCATTTTTTAAACCAAAAGGCATTACTACCCATTCATAAACACCTAAAGCTCCTAGGCATCGAAATGCTGTTTTCGACACATCTTCTTTGGCAATAAAAATTTGATTATACCCTGAGTATCCATCTAACATACTTAGGTATTCAAATCCTGCTGCCGAATCAATTAGCATCTCTGGCACAGGCATAGGGTATTGATCTTTGGGTGTAGCATTATTTAGATCTCTAAAATCTATGCAAACTCTTAATGTTCCATTTTTCTTAATGACAGGAACAATATTAGCTAACCAATCAACATACCTGGCAGTTCTGATGAAGTTGCTTTTGGGTAGTCTTTCGATTTCCTCTTTTATCTTCGACAGAATCTGCGGTGCAAATCTTCTTGGTGTTTGCTTCACTGGTTTTCTATCTGGTCGAATGGGCAGCTTCAATTCAACCACTTCTCGACGCAGTCCAGGCATTTCATTATAGTCCCAGGCGAAGCAATCTTTGTATTCTTTTAATAGCTCAATGGTTCGATCTCTCAAACCTTTGTCGATTTTGGCACTGATAAATGTTGGCCTTTTTATGAAGCCATCTCCTAAATCAACTTCCTCTAAAGGATCTTGAGCTTGAATCCTCTTGGTCGAACCCATTGGGTCTTTTTCAAAACCTAAAGGCTCGTCATCATAGACGCAGTCAAGCCTTTGGCCTTCGACCATATTATCTTCAAGGTTAAGTTCATTGTTAACTTCAGTGGTTTGATTAACCATCATTGGTTCTTCTGTGGTTTGTTTAACCATCATTTGTTCTATTTCGGCTTCCACCGCCGCATTTTGCTTATTTTCGGCCACATAGGCCGTAATTCGATCCCATATGTTGGGTGTAGACATCATCAACATCTATGGACCGTCCCATCCTGTAGGCTTACAGAAGCCTCTTGGACGAGTTGATTCTTCAATCACTTCCCTCTCCCAAATGAAGCCGTGGGTAGGGTGTAGATCAAGTGAAGCATATATATTGTCCTGAGGGACATATGCTGTGTCAGAGAGAGTACATGGCGCTATGTTCGCCAATTGTTTGTCAAAAGTATGTTTGGTGATATGGTCAACTTCAGCCAAGAAATAGCTTTGGTCACCTTCCACGTTTTCGACAAGGCCATCCTCTCTCCAGATGGAAATCCTCTGATGGAGTGTTGAAGGGACTGCCCCAACTCCGTGGATCCACTCTCGACCAAGCAATAAATTGAAATTGGCTTTGGTAGGAATAACCATGAACATGGTTAATCTATTAACACTTCCTACCACCAGCTCCACCTCTAAGGCTCCCAAAGAATAGCCAGATTTGCCCTCATAATTGGTGAGAACAATGTTGTGTGGCCTTAGATCGGTATCTGATTTACCGAATTTTGCCAACATGTGTTGAGGCATTAAATTCACTGCAGCTCCTCTGTCGACGAGAACCTTGTTAACACCTACATTATTAACTTTGGCCTGAATAAACAAAGGCTTTAAATGGTACTTCATGCCTCCATTTGGGTGTTCAAAAACTGCACTTTGTTCCTCCATGCAGCCATTGTTGAGTACATAATAGCAAATTGGCTTATGCTTAACCATATCTTGGTCGAAGTCTTGCTTAACTTCGTTGACTTCCGATATCACGTCGAACTCAATGGGAAGTATTGAGACGACACATATGATGTCGAAATCAGGCTCTGAGTCTGAAAAGTCAGATCCCATCTCTTCGTCATCCAGGTTAAGGCCTTCTTCTGGGTTGAGGCCTTCTTTGACAACTGTAAAAGGAGGAAAAATCCTCTGTGGCAGGCTTTCTTTGCACTTCGACAGACGAGGCTATTTGCTTTCCCTTATTGGTGGCTGGGTTTCCACTTCTCTCAGCAGCAATGAATTTCATTTGGCGTTGATGTCTCCGCCATTGTGTTTTGGTCATGGGGTTTTTCCCCTTGTAATTTTTATTATAGACATACTTGTTGGAATCATATGTCTTGTTCTGGGTCATGGCGCTCGAGCTTCCCTGCACCATTTTTAAAGAGTACCCTGCATCTTTCCCTCCTAAATGCACCCACCTTTCGACAGGTGATTTTGTGGGAGGCACAAATGTTTTTGCCCCCTTATGAGGTGATCTCATTGGAGGTGTCATTTTGAATGGGATGCCTCTTTGATTAAAGCTGAATTTTGGCCTGTTATCAACCCATGTATTCTTTCTCTTTTGTTGAGGAGTAGAATGTTCAAGGCTTTTTGCAGCCTCCTTATCAAATACTGAACTGCACCTGGGGCACAACATTACTTCGGTATTGTTGATTTTGCATCTATTGAGGAAATCAATCAATTCCTCTTCAGCTTTTGGGTATACCACCTGCATTTGATCTTCATGTTGGTCTTTAGTGACCATTTTGACAATTGTCTCAGATCTTTCAGCACTTTTCGACATACTGGTGTTTCCAGCAGTGTCTTGACTAGCTTCGACAACGAGAATATCAATTTCAGTATAATTTTCCTCTGCAGTTGGCAAAGGATTGCTGTCGATTTGCATTGAAGGTTTTGACTTATCATCAAACTTTAGCCTCCCTTCACTTAGTGCTTTCTGAACTAAGTCCCTGAAAAGAACACATCGAGAAGTGTTATGGCCTAAAAAAATTATGATATTTGCAATATCCTATTTTCTTTTGTTGTTCTAATGGTGGTATTTTTAGGCCTTTAGGCACTAAAATCTGGCCATGAGAAACCAACAAATCAAATATTTGGTCACGCTTTGTGACGTCGAAGGTATATGTTTTTGCAATATATTTGTCATTTTTTGGTTCGACGGGATTTTTCCCATCAGAAGGCCTCAATAACTTACAAGTATATGGAGGTCCGGGCTTTAATTCTGCCATATTAACCTCTTCTTCGACCTCTTCATATGATATGTCGAAGTCTTGGTCACTATCATTAGTATTAACATAAGCAACCTTTTCCTTTTTATTAAATCGATTAGTTCTCGCCTTCTCATCTTTAAGCCTTTCGACTTGTCGAACTCTGTCAGCCAATTGAGCCATGTCTCTCAGGTGCAAAGTGTCTAACTTTTTCGTAATGGAATAATCTAGGCCACCAGCAGCCATTTCGACTAACTCATGCTCGGGTATCTGAGTAAAACATCTAGTCTTGAGAAGTCTAAATCTATTGAGATAATCGTCAATAGATTCTAGCATTTTGCGTCGAACACTTGCCAATTCTTTAAGGCTAATCTTGCATTGGTCCATGTAAAATTGTTCATGAAACGCTTTTTCTAATTGATTCCAATTAAACATGGAATGTGGGGGTAATGCGGTGAACCACGTGAATGCATTTTTTGTTAAAAGAATTTGGGAAATATTTCATTCTTAAATTCTCATTTCGACCGTGGATTCGCTGGTTTCTCCAGCAAATTTTGTGAATTTAGGGATTTTCCATCCCCTAGGCAAATCTGTTTGTGTCACATATTCCGACAGGGGAGATACAAAATTAGGTCTATGCAAGCCTAAGTTAAGACCATTTTGGACTAAAATTGTTTCGACAAGATTTGCCAAATTATTTTGATTACCAAAGTTATTTTGCTGAACATGTCTTACTACTTCGTCAGCATCTTGGTTTCTATTAACTAATACCATTTCAGGCACAGGTTCTTCGATAGCCATTATTTGTCTTTGATCGACAGGAATTGCATAGTTGGGCCTTTCGACAGGTAATTCAACAGGCCTAACATTTTGGACTTGGGGAATTTGCTGGTTGTGCATTGGTGGAGTGCCAAAGAAATCAGCAATTCGACCCATTTGTGTAGCTAACATTTGGTAACTGTCATTTGTGTTCTGAATTAATGGGTTAAACACTGTACCAATTTGTTGTGTTAGCATATTAACCATATCGTGGTTACTATCATCCATTTGTTGCCTTAATGCCAACAAAGACGAAGTAGTTATTGAAGGCTGTGGATTTCGACTATAAGTATTTTCTGGGGAATTATTTATAGGTGAAAAACTTGAGGCTAAGTTTTCTGCATACGTAGATGCATTTGTTTGAAGCCCTGCCATCATGGCTGTTGGCATGCCATATGGGTAATTTCTACCATTCATGAAATTGAATGGCATATTCCCCATCATGGAGTTTGCCATAAAGGGCATAGTCGGATTTAAATTAGATGATACAGGGACCACATTCGACAACGGGTTAATGGTAGGAGCAGTTGTTGCAGTTACCCCCATAACTGTCGAAGAAGGAATCAGAGCGGTTATTCCTGGAGCGGTTATTCCTGTAATGGTTGGAGAAGACGCAGGAGCAGTTACTCCTGGGACAGATACAGGAGCGGTTACTCCTGACATATTTGCAGCGTTTGTATTGTTAACTGACGCTTGAGAATGAGCGTTTGATGTAGAAGCATCATTCATGTTTGAGCGTGGCATTTCAGTAATGCGCCTACCACTTCTTAAATGCATGCAAAGTGTAAACTACTGGTTTTGTGTTTGATAACAAACCCAGAATGTTTAGTAAAACTTTTAATGATTAGCACAAATGTCCCACTGGGCGTGCCAATTTGTTTACCGTGATTTTTGGTAAACACCGCTAGTTACACGTGTGTGTTGCTAGCGAGATCAACTAGAAACATCTCAGAACATTTGTGAATTAAAGTTATTGATGTTTATGATGATAACTGTTTTAATGGAGTAAAACGATGAATAAATGCATGTGTTTAAATAGATTGCTGAATGTAAGAGGTTTGGTACGCAGATCACATACATTGTTCTTCAGTAACTCGTTTTTCTCTTATGCGGAAGTATGAGTGTTTTCTGAACGTTTGTATAGAATGAATTGCGACATTTAACTCTACAAGAAAACTCCTATTTATAATAAAAGAGAAACAATAATCGTTCAGCGGTTTTTCTAAATAAAATAACTGCTATTTCGACTAGATAACTGCCCCATCTTTCGACCACATTGCTGCTGTCCTTTTCTACCAGCACTCTTTGACTTAACCTGCTTTCTAGATATTGTTCAACTTCCTGTCGAAACTACTAGCTCCAGCTTTCCAATTTTCGCTAAGTTATGTGCTACGCTAATTCTTCCTGTACACAGCTTCTCGTTGTCGAAATATCAAGCCTTCTTCTTGAATACACCGAGTCAAACCTTGTTGACATGTAAATGCCCACGTTTCCGACAACAACACTGCTCTGTCTTCGACTAAACTCTTTGACGTCTTTCTCGTCGAAAACTGTCTTTAAACTCTCAGTTTCATTAAGCTTTAGGCATAGTCGAAATTACTCTTCACAACACCTTTCTCAATGTCAAATATCAACATCTTTTCTTTAAAATGACAAGTCAGCATTATTGACTGCATTTAATTGAGTCTGTCGAAAATGCAGGCTAACAGCGTGATACTTATTTACCATTTCGTTTAAGTCGACAAAAAATATAATGTCATGCATTAATTAGTCACTCATAATTTGACTTGTTTTCAGGAAACAACTTGTTAAATCAATACTACTAAAATAAATTTTATATCAATACTTCAATAGTAAGTTATTTTTCATGCTAAGGGAGCCTTGGGTGGTCACCTATCCTGCACATGCTAAACGCCATCACTAGTAAGTTATTTTTGCATCCTTGTAAGTTGAACCATACTAATGAAATTATCTATAACGTCGTACAGCAAAGGAAACAAGTATTATTTCATTCATAAATCTATCTGGTTCAGAGATACCCAGACATTTAAAGTATTGCATTACACAAATGCAAAGAAAAAAAAGATAACAACATAACAATCCTCACACAAACAGTAAATGCACATTGATAAACCAACTCACAACAAAAGCACCAAAAAGACAAACAATTTAGTAACCTTAACATGCTCCAACTCTCTTACCATCAACAGCTCTCTTCCAATACTTCAAAATCTCAGTTTGAGTTTCAGTTATACTCTTCTCAACATTCTCACTTGTTTCACTAACAATAGCTGTGACATGAGCACTTTTGCTTGAAAGAGAACTTGGAAGTGTGTCTAAAAGCTTCACAACTTTGTCTATATCAGAAACAAGTCTATCAGCCAAGCCACAACTGAAATCCTCTCGAATCACGACGCGGAGAACAGCGATGTGTTCTGCATCGGCTGGCATTGTATAGGCCGGAATTATCCATCCAAATCTTTTTAGTTGGTCTGCTATCTCAAATACTGTGTGTTGGCTACTGTCTTTTAATGAGAAGGCTACAAGTGGTACTCCTATGTCTTTGGAGACAATTTTGAACCTTCCTGTTTTCTCAATTCCTTCCTTTAGAATTCTTGTATTCTCCGAGCAATTTTCCATTATATGTTTATAGCCCTTATGGTTACAAGAGTAAGAAAAATAAGTAACTTGATGTATAAGAAAAACAAGTATACACAAAATAGGAGTTAAGGGCCAATTTGGTTCCTCAAATTTCCAAAAAGTCCAGTTTAGTCCCTGATATTAACAATATTACTATTTAGTCCCGGGCATTTCCAAAAGTTATTCAGTTTAGTCCCTCAAATTCTCGATGTCAGTTTGGTCACTGACTTTTACGACTTAATGTCAGTTAGGTCTTGACTTTTCCAAATATCAGGGACCAAACTAATATTGAGTTGTAAAAGCCAAGGACTTTAATTGGTATTAAGTTTAAAAGTCAGACATCGAGAATTGAGAGACTAAACTGAATAATATTTGGAAGTGTCAGGGACTAAATAGTAATATTGCTAATGTGAGGGGTTAAACTGAACTTTTCTGAAATTTGAGGGATCAAATTGGCTATTAACTCCACAAAATAGTAATGAAGTATCAATTTAGCATGAGATGTGAACATGTCATAGGTACATTTAAATGACCAGTGGGAATAACAGTTACAAAGTTACAGTTATCCATCCTATGTTGTGAATTTGCTCATCAACTCCATTGGCATGTTAATATGGCTGTAATTTTGATGAAAGTTATTCTTGTCATGAAGTTCATGTTATTGATTTGTAAAGAGGTTAACTAACCCGTTTTTCTAACTAATGCACCGGGCGTCTCGGTGCACGAGGCTTCCACATATGGGGTCTGTATATGCGGTAGATATACACAGCCTTACCCTCACAAGCGAAGAGGGTATTTTCGAGATTTGAACTGGTAACCTACAAGTCACAAGGCAGCAATTTTATCGTTGCGCCGAGACTCACTCTTAACTAAATAGAGTTCACAGAGAAGCCTTCATCAGATTTTTCCTCATGCCTTGCCTTGCTTCTATATAGCAGTAACAAGCCAAAGCCCAAATACTTGAATGACTGTGTCATGCCTTGAAGGTTGCTAAAGCGGCATGTTTACCATCGAGCCAGTGCCGATAGAGTGAAAGCCGTCGGGGACGCCAACTCTTAAAGGGGGTGGTAATGTTAGGAATCCCACATTGAGTACATAAGAAGCCTCAATGTGGTGCTTAAGTCATGAGGCTCTCCAACCTAATGGACTAGTCTTCTGGCTACGGCACTCCTCATGGGCATAGGCCCTGACACAGTATGAGAAGCCAAATCCCATAAATCATATATATTATTAACTGAATTTGAAACATATTTTATTCATATGGAATTAATTTTCTCCATCTTCATTAACCTAGAAGAAACCAATAACAGACTCTTCATGCTTAGAATTGAGATTCAGCATCAGAAGGATTATATAATTACCTCAAAGCCAAGCCGAATAAATTGGTAATATTGAGCAATAATTTGACTAGATCCTGTCAAAAGAAATGCAAAGCATCAAGGAGGACACAAAAATATTATTAGAACTCGGAAATTTGCAATAGAAACCAAATCACACTTTAATGAGTTATGAGCATATTTCTTGCTGGGAAAATTCTCACTTGTTAATTTATCAATGCTTATTACTTGTATCTAGTCTACATACTTAAGAACTGAATGAATTCACTCAATCATAAAACAATTACTACAATGCTTCTGTTAGTAATTTCAGGGATTAAACTGACTAACAGAAGACACATTTGAGAACAAAACTGACTAACGAACGACACATTCAATGATCAAATTTATTACAGAAAGGCACACTCGGATATGTGTGTGCAATTTTTGACGCATTCAGAGACTATACTGACAATGTCTCTCATATTCAAGGATCAAAAAGTCAAAGGCATGTGTCAAACTAATATATTACCTTTAGAGAAATTCAATGTGAAAGTTGGTTGATCAGATCCAAGATAATTTATATGAAAAATAAGATCATCAGGCAAATCCTCTTTACTTCTCCAAACAACCCAACCAACACCGGGATAAACAAGACCATACTTATGCCCACTAACATTGATACTCTTCACCAACGGCAAGCGAAAATCCCACTCAAGATCAGGGTATAGAAATGGCGCAACGAAACCGCCACTAGCAGCATCAACATGAATTGGTGTATCCCAACCTGTTGCCTTGTTTTTTATAGTAAGAAGTTCATTAAGAAGCTTCACATCTTCAAATTCTCCAGTTAAAGTTGATCCTAAAATTGCTGCAACACATATTGTGTTCTCATCTACCATTTCAACTGCTTTTAAAGGGTCCATCACATAGTATCCCTCACTTAGCTTCACTTCCTTTAGCTCAACCTCAAAGTACCTTGCAAATTTTTCCCAACAAACCTGTGTAGCATATTCAAAGAAACAATATATCAATCACTTAAAGCCTTGAAGCAATTTGAATTTTGATTCTACTATATTTCAAAAGAGAAATGTTATTTGTATAACTATTTGAGACACCTAAAATCGACAACTTTTTATATGGTTAATATGGTTCACACACAGGGTTAATGATTATATTACGCCTCGCAAATCATTAACCATTAAATGAACTTCATTAACCATGATTTTCGTATGCTCAACTACATTTAGATTTGAACACCTGGAAATCGTAGTAAGTCACGTTAAAATTTGTAGTTAATGAAATTTAGTAAACAAACAGTTCATGAGTTGCAATACCTGATATATTCGTTAACCAAATCCAACACTTCATTAACTACGTGTATCAACTGTGTTAACTATTTAAAAAGTTGACACACTTAGGTATCCCAAATTGGTGTTCATTTAACAGAACAAAGTTCAAAACAACATACTACATGCTATGAAACACTGACATAGACACGGACACCAAACACGTAATTGAAGTGTCAGTGTCAGTGTATCGTGTCGGACACCAGACACGTCTTCAACCAAAAGTGTCAGTGCTACATAGGCTACATGTATCTATTTCTAATGATATGAGCATGTAGTTACCACGTATTAAAAGTTGTTTCAAACTTCATAGAATTAAAGATAATTTGAGATCAACCAACCTGCACATTAGCCCCAGTAACTATGTTGGGCTTATCAACTGGTTTGCCTTCTGATTTTCTCTTTGTCTGCCATCTCCTTTTGAAAGCAAGTCCAGCTAACATTATGGCCTCTGATGAACCCACAGTCCCAACACCTACTGCAGTCTCAGCTTCACCAATAGGTGCATTGAATAAATGTGCTATTATATTAACACACCGGTTCTGCAAAATTCAACAATTGAATTTAGCCTCACTCTATAATATCATAAAATAATAGATGAAACTAATCATAAAATGATCCACATATAATATCACAATATTCAGATTTATTAGTGCACTAACATAGTTATGAACAGATTGAATTATTTAATTACTTTATTCTACTCCATTTTTCATCTAACCACAAAACACAAAAGATCTAAAATGTTATATCAGAAATACCAATTTTTGAAGTATAAACCATCATGCAATAAAATTTTTAAAAACTAAACAGTAAACATCCTTCAAAAAGTGTACTTATTCAACAATTTTTACAGTTAACAAACAAAGATCCAAAATTTTAAACTAAAATACACGACCACAATCTGTGTAGCAACATCATAGATTTTGATGCGTCATCCACCGCAATGCGGTCGCAATTTCAATTGAGGTTGTATCAGCTGCAATTGATTGCAATTCTCAGTAATATCAAGGATCAAATTTCAATTGAGGTTGTATCAGCTGCAATTGACTGCGATTCTCAGCAATATCAAAGATCACGATGTAACTGTAACCACGATTTAAAACCTTACAAAGATCAAAACTTTATGATCAAATAAAGACACCCAATTACTCAAAAGATGTCTATCACACAAACCTGAAGCTCAGTGGTCACAGGGTACTCATCCATGTCAACATAGTTCTTGTTAAGTGAAGCCATGATGAGCTTATCACACTCAGGTTCCATCCAAGTAGTCACAAATGAAGCCAAATTGAGCCTTGGCTTTCCATCCAACATCAACTCGTCATTTATTATCTGATATGCTGCATCCTTTGGTATAGAGCTCTCTGGCATCCTGAACCTGCAACATACTCAACATTTTCACCACAACATAACCCCGTCATAAAAGAGAAGCTAAAACCTTCTTTGTTTTTTTCTTACCAACAAAAAAAACTTTTCTAGCACAGATTCTCTACTGCACGCAGAATGGTGCTGACCTCTGCTGCACGCAAAATGGTGTATGCACAACATCATTCAGCGTGCAACTGAGGATCCATATCAAATTGAAGGTGTGTCCAGTGTTCGATAGGTGTCTTGTCGGACACCAACACTTCACACTTCAATTACTATCATTTTTCGAATTAAAACTGATATACAGGTTAGGATCGTGTGTGTATGTGTTCGTGTCTATATCGGTGCTTCATAACAAAACAACTAAGTGGAAAAAGGACTTACTTGGGAACTGATTGGCGCATATATCTGGAAGCAAAGGTGCAATCTAAGTTTTGTGCTTGTTGATCTGGGTGGGACACTGTGGAAGTGATCACCATTTTGGCTGAGATTTTCTGAGAAAGTCTGAGAGAAGAAGAGTCAGAAGACAACACAGATAGACTGATCTCTGAAGTTCTGAAGTGAAGATAGAGAAACACTAACAACCACTAAAGAATGACACTTTTTCTTTCCTTATTATTATAATTAAAAAATGGAGAGAATATAAATTAAAGTTGATGCAATGCATGATGAAAAAATAAGATATCTGGTTTACGATGCCCCAACTTTAATATTCCAGATATTTTTATTTTATTTATGACAACTTAATAGTTTTACAATTAAGATAATATGTTGAGAAACTTTAAGGGATCAGTCTAGTAGAGCATGGCGGAATTTATATTTGATAAATTGTAGATT
Organism: Astragalus membranaceus; assembly: GCA_039519185.1. Taxonomy (NCBI): domain Eukaryota; kingdom Viridiplantae; phylum Streptophyta; class Magnoliopsida; order Fabales; family Fabaceae; genus Astragalus; species Astragalus membranaceus. Next base: position 38,044,309 of record CM076853.1, on the reverse strand, counting down.
CAAGTCTCCGCCAATATTTTTGGAGTGAGGTAAATATATTCACTTCCTAAATATTTAAAGATCTCGAAAAAAAATTCTACTTCTCACAAAAAAAGATAGCGTGCTGCGAGGGTGGAGATTCGAACTCAGGACCTTGGTTAAGTTGGAAGAGACCCCTACCATCTCATTCGAGTGCTCTGGGGTGAGAGAGAGATAGACATATCCAATAAAATAATATTATTTTTAAATAATATTAATTTATAAGTCTATCTCTCTCCTACTTGAACTATTAAGTAAATAGAAATGACCTCATTCCCGCTGCGAGTGGCGCGTGAGAGGTACATTTTTCAACGTAAAAAACAGCCAGGATGGCGGGGGCATGCCATCATTGATTGGCGCGTGAAACTTGTTGCTATCAGTTAATATTTGATGTCGGCATTGACTATGTGGTCCAACTGTCAGTCTCAACCAATTAGTTAGGGGCAAAAAAACCACTGTAGATAAAAAAAATTATTTACCAAAGTAACACCCTTTATAGATTATATATATACCAAAATAGAACACATTGCAAATTTAGGCTAGAAGTCGTCCCCACAGGCCACGACTTCTGAACTGAGAATTGCAATTTTTTTTTGCTTTTCATGTTCAAAAGTCGCCCCCTCAGGGTGACTTCTGAACTGTGTTTTTTTTATTTTTCTTTTTCTTCTATATTAATTTAAAATAAATTTAATTAATTTAGAAAATTAATATTGTTAATTCTAATTTAATTATTAAATTTGTGATGAAAAAAATTTTGAACACATTAATGTATTTATGTGTGTCGGTAAGATCTCGTGTGTCCAAAAGTGTCGGCAACATCAAGACCATTGAAAAAAAACACCAAAAAAATCATTTGTTTTGTAGTGTAAAAAATTAGTTTTTTACTATGTTTTGACCACTTTTAATCATATATTTTTATTTTTTTATTTAAAAAAAAGGTATAAAACTGATTCAGGCGTGTTGAGTTCAAACTACCGTGTTGAGTTATGAAATATGAGATACGGATTAAGCGACGAGGAATTAGCACCAGCCTGCTCTCTAAGCCTTTGAAGATATGCAACTGATTCATGCGTACCAGAGTGGACACCAAACAGAGTATAGAATATATCGTCGTCGCTGCTAGCCGTATAATGCAAAAATTACGTCAGAAAATAAAAAACAAGTCAAACCTCATCAAAAAATTATAACAACACCACTAAAAATCTAATAAAATCGAAAGAAGATTATACAATTTTTTTTAGATTTTTCGGAGATTATGAAAAATTCAAAAAAATCATAAAAAATAGTACACGATGAAATTTGAGATTTTGGGACAATCGGAGAAGATTTTTCGAAAACCGATTTTTATAGCTGTGGTTTTGAGACAATCGGAGAAGATTTTCTGGATTTTTCGGATTTAATAGCTGTGGTTTCGAGACAATCGATGAAGATTTTCCGAAAACCGATTTTTAGTCTAGAACCTTAAAAGGCTAAAACTGAGTAGCGGTCTAACAATAAATGAAATTGATATAATTTTGTAATTAATTTTGAATTAACAATATTAAATTTTTAAAATAATTAAATCAATTAATTTAAATTTATATAAAATAATATAAAGAAATCAAAAACAAAACAAAAAAAAACACAGTTCAACAGTGTTCAAGGCGGAATCACCGGCCACTGATAACTTTACTTTATATAGAGTTATTTACGCATCTAAACCTAAATAATTGCTCTGTTCTAAGTAAAAATATATAGTAAATAAAGTTTTATAAATAAAATAACAACATTCAAAGTTGAAAGAGGGTGATGCATATAACTTAGCATCTTGCATATATTTTGGTATTTTTGATGTGTTTTTTCAATGCACCTGCATGTGATGCCCCTGCACTAGCAACTCAACAAAGCACCTGCATTAGATGCACCTGCACTCAAAACAGACTACAATGCTTGAAGAAATCCTAGAACATCAAGATGCTCAAGCACTCAGCTGATGATGTCATGCTTAGTCATGAAGGCACATGCAAGTTACAAATTTCGGCGCCTACCATAAAAGATAGTTTTGAAGAGTCACTCACCTAGGGACACTTGGTCATCCATTAGAGGACCCCCTTCTTGGTTGAGTGGAGGATTTGCATTACTTTTTGGGTTGAAGTGACAAAAGGAAACCCTAACTTTGTTATCAAGCAAACCCTCTTGTGAATGAAAGCTCCACTTGAAGCCTATATAAAGACCTCCATCTCTCACTTGAAAATAATCTCTCATTCTGTGCACTAATATAGATAGCTTTAGATTTAGTTTCTCATTCTCTTGTAAGAAGGCAAGAAAGGAATTGACAACTTCTTTCTTTACTTCCATACAATCACGTAGTGCTGACTGAATGCAGTGAAGTGAATGCTCCTGCACTGCTTCACAACTTCATGCAAAGGAACTCCAACCGTGTAAACTCTTACGTTGTTGTTTTCCTTTTGTGATATCAAATATATGAATATGATTTATTCTGTTTATATATGCCTTGTAATGTCTAGCATGAATTGAACTCTTTTAGTTGGGATGCTTTAACCTTATAATGATCTTTTGATTAAGTTATTATGTTTATATGTTGATGTTTGCATTTTAGTTCTTGCATGATAACTCTTTCATATTCATCTTTAGAATTGGCCAACTAAAAGTGAATGCAAATCATAAATACAGACATGGTTTATGATTAGAACTCAATAACTAATATGGATAAGTGTTTAATAAAGAAAACTTTATTAATTCCATGCTAAAACCTAGACATAGGATAGCATAGTCCATAGGGTGATACTGTGGGTACTTAAAATACAAGAGTGAACTTATTTAGCATCTTAGACATAAGAGCTTGTAATGAAACTCTAAAGAAAGTGACTGAAAAGCACAATTCTAATCCAACAGCATCCAGTGCACCCGCATCACATATAACACAATACTATAGAAAGTGACTTATCTGGTAAAGAGCATCTCAACTATCATTCTCACTTGACTACATTCTCCATTTATTTAGTTTGTTTACCTTCTGTCTCCACACCATCAATATTGTTTGTTACTTGGTTACTTAATACTAATTTCTCTATCTATTTTAACCTTAAGAATTAATCCAATCCATGTGGGAACGATACTCTACTTCACTTTATTACTTGTTGTCGACTGTGTATACTTGCACACCACCTTTTCGCACACCAGCCACCACCATGTGGAACTGGCCATCATCTACAACGATGAATTTTTCCTTTGTTTTGTTTTTTAATTTATTTGTAATACTACCGTAATTATTCCAATTTCTATCTGATTTTTGTAATGTGCTACTAATTAAATAAATACATTTAGTTCCATATTTCTATTTAGCGCATAATTTTTGTTTTCACCAAAAAAATTATAATTAATTTAAAATTAACAATATTAATTTTCTAAATAAATTAAATTAATTAATATAACTTTATTTAAATTAATATAAAGAAAAAAAATAAAAAAACACGGTTTAGAAGTCTCTGCCACATGGGGTGACTTCTGAACAACAAAAGTAAAAAAAAAAAATTAAATTTTCATGTTTAGAAGTCATTGCCATGGGGGGAGACTTCTACATTAAAAAACAATGTATTCTACTTTGGTAAATAATCTAAAATGTGTGTTATTTTGGTAAAAAAAAATTGGTGCTACGGTGGTTTTTTTTGCCTTAGTTAGGTCCAACAAGCCTATTGGACTTTCTTTGGTACAAAAAGCCTTTTGGTTTTCTAGTAGAATATTAGTACTAGTATTTAAAATATTAATTAGGTGAGGGATGTAACCTTTAAACTATTAAAGCATCCCTCTTTTTTTTCCTTACTTACGTACATATCACTCATTTATAGTTTTTTAATCTTAGTTCTTTAGAAGTATTCAATCTCTCTAACTCAACACCTCAAAAAATTTACTAAATGAGTCTCACTAAATGGCTCCAACATGAAGAGAGAAAAAAAAAGAGAGAAGATTATGTGATTGAGACCCTAAGGGGAGAGAAAATAATAGATAAAATTGTTTCTTAATAGTGGGGTCCACAGATAGAGAGAGAGTACTAGTAGAAGCACTCCTTAGGATTACTTTTATTTTCTCCATAATGGTATTCTTCATAGCAAATTCTCCTTAATAAACAAAAAAGAGTTTAAGCACCACCATTGTGGATGCTCTTAGTATTTGAACTAAAACAAAAATATTGGTTCTTAAGTTATTTTAAAGTTTGGTTTTGGTCCTTTCAGTTTTTTTCCACTTTGGTTCTCTATTGAACCCTAAAAATGAACTTTTTTGATGTGTCCATTTGGATTTTTTTAAGTTTGTGTAGGATCTACTTTAAATATCGCAAACTGTTTTGGGCTTACTTTGAATATGTTTCGTAGCTCCCAATTTGTTTTGGCCATTTTTGCTGGGATCCGTATGTTTATGAAAAAATCTGTATACCTTATGTTAGTGTTAAATTAGATCATCTAAGTTTATGCTACAATTTCAATTAGGTCCTTTGATTATGTACTATGTCCTTTAGTTTCAATTTGGTCCTTTCATGTTATATATGATGCTTAATTTGGACCTTCAAGTATGTCCTGTAGTTTCATTTTGGTCTTTTGTGTACTAGTTTAAATGAACTCAACCAAAAAATGAAAAGCCAAAAGACATCATGTGGCTCTACATGCCAATTAAAAAAGGAGCAACTAGAATCAACTCATTTACCCCTATGTAAATAAACAACACAAAAAAACAGATCAATCTTGTTATTAACTATAATGAAACATTAAATTAATGAACTTAGAGGACCTATTTGAAACAAAATAAAAATTTGGAGGACCAAAATGAAACACACACAGAAGTTGACAGTAAACTTTCACCTTTTAACAATGGTGAAACCCTAGAAACATAAATATGAATCAAGAAAGAATCTTACCACAAAAAACTACACCCCTAGAATTTCTTTCCATAATTTGTCCCACATTTTTTCACTATGCTAACAACAACTTTCACCCCACACCAACAATCTAGATTTGAGTTAGAGCTGCGAGATTTGGAGTTGAAGCTAGGAAAATGACAATGGGATGCGTTGCTGTGAAATCTTTCTTATGGATTAAGAGATTTAGGGTTTGATTTGGGAAGAAAATGGGGAAGAAGACGGTGACTAGATTATTTATCTATTTAAAGAGAAATTTAAGTCAAATATATTTTTGCCATGTCAAAATAGCCGTTACTTGTGTCACATCAGCACATAACGAACACGACAACATCAGATGACACAGAAGGACGAAATGTCCAAAAAGAATTGTGTAACGATTTTGAAACATAGATGACCAAATCTAAAAAATAACTTAAAAAACCAACAGAAAACTTTAAAATAACTTAAGGACCAAAAAAGAGTACATATACTAGGGGAATATTGCATACTATGTTGACATTTTTTTATGAGACAAAGGCCCCAAGGCCCAAGAAGCAGCAAACTAACGGGTCACGGGCCCACAACCATCAAGGGTGAGCACTGTTACCAAAAAGTCCGGAATGTTATCATGAATTACAAAACTACCATTTCTTAGCCAACATGTCAACCACATAATTGAGATGCCTTTCCACCTTCTTCCACGAAACCAAAAGCTCACCTCCACCAATTGCCAAGATTCCACGAACCAACGCACCCAGAGTACTGTTTCCAGCAAGCTTTGAAGAAGAAAGAAGCTCAATTGCCTCCAAGGAATCAGATTCAACGATGATCTGCTTGAAACCTCGATTCCACGCAACACAGAGGCCATGGTAAACACCCCAAATTTCTGCATCAAGCACCGAACAAGCATCTAGGCGATGGGAGAAAGCAAAAATGAAACCACCATGAGAATCACGCAGAATCCCACCACAACCCGCTGATCGGCCATTATTCTGAACCGATCTATCAACATTCAGCTTCCAGAATCCCAGAGGAGGAGCAGACCACACATCGTTTGTAACACTCGAAGAAATACTCGCCTGAGGTTGAATAGAAAGATCCCTCAACATGCAGTTAGCAATCCAATCAACTTGATTCTGAATCTTCAACAGAGAGACCTGCGTTGTGTAGCTTTTTTGAGAGAATATGAAGTCGTTCCTATTTCTCCAAATTAAATCAAGGGTGACTCCAAAGACAATACTCCAGTAAGGTTCCTCCCTCTTATCCCCTTTCAATTTGAGATTTGAGATCAACCAATTATTCCAATCTGGGTTTGTAAAAAATGTGCTCTGTTTTCTGACAAGGAGACACTTCCAAATGGCCAAACTAGAAGAGCAATCGCTGAACCGGTGGAAGAGAGATTCATCAGCATCTCCACAAATTGGACAAAGACAATAAGAGGTCATCATTCTTCGTTGTCTTTCAACATTGGTAAGGACAGCTTCATGACTTAATTTCCATAAGAAAGTACGAATTCTCTCATTGTCTTTCCATCTCCATATAGTCTTGTAATCTGAATTGTTTCTACTAGAACTGGTATCAGTTTGAATTAGGTAAGCAGATCTAGTAGTGAAACTCCCATCTGGAGTTCCACCCCACCTGAATTTCTCATCATGATTCAGGACAGAAGGAGGGGGAAAATTCATTAATTTCTGAACCATCTCATTAGGAAGAAGGTTTTCAAATAAAGACCAGTTCCATTCACCATTATATTAAGTATAGTGACTTAAGGACAATTGCCCATCTTCTTGATTGATAGGAATTAAGCTACAGGTTGATAATTTGTCACAGTTAGGAATCTAGTTATCCATCCAAAACCTTATATCCTTCCCATTGCCAATATCCCAGCTCAAATTATTCCTGAATTGATCCCAAGTATTTACAATGCCATTCCAAAAATTAGATCCCTTTCTCTTTGCATCCAATTTAGGAAAATCCCTCCACCCACACTTGTATTTACTTCTGAGAAGAGAGAACCACAGAGCTTCTGGTTTGGTACAGAAATTCCAAAGGCCTTCCATCAAGAAAGCAGTGTTTGCTGCCCTAGTAGATCTTAGCCCAAGCCCACCACTCTTCTTAGGTTGACAAAGTTTATCCCAGTTAAGAAGGTGCACAGTTCTATGGTTGTCCTCATTGTCATACCCTAATTTTGTCCGGTTAATCAAAAATCCAAAAAAGAGTTTTTCTTTTTTTCGCTCTCTGGTTGAGCCACGTATCATTTTAAGCTCGCGCGCGCAATATTATTTTTGATGTTTCTTTTTCGTTGTTGTTTTATAAGCCTATTGGCATTGGCATAAAATACAACATAAATAAATTAAAAGTATAAATATCCTTTCTTTTTCTTTTTTGAAGCTGAACAAAAACAAGTGTCCTTTTATTATACAATCAGTTTTTTTTACACGTATAAAAAAAAAGTAAATAGTACAGTTTTTTTTTTTTGAAAAAAAGTATAATACAAACACAAAAAGAAGGAAAAGGGCGCAGCTTGCAGCTGCTGCCCATCTAGGGTTAGGGTTAGGGTTATCTTTTTTTCTTTGTTGCTGTCCTCCATTGCCAGCCCATTGCCACCTATTGTCCTTTGTCCTTTTGATTCCTCTCCAAATGCTGTCCTTTTTCTGCCCTAATTGTTGACTGTCCTTTGGTTTTTCCTTTGAATTCTGATGCTGTCCTTTTACCCTAAATCCTCCTCAGCCCTACATCACAACAGCACTATAAATACCAAATAGTGGCACACATTTCGAGAAGGAAAACAGTGACCGAAAAACAAAAAACAGAGAGAATATTCACACGTAATTTAGAGTTCCTTACTGAAGGCCTAACAAAAAAACAGCACCATTTTTCTTTGAAGACAGAGCAGAGGCAGCAACAATAGGATCTGAAAGGTATTTTCCTACCCTGGTTTCTTCTTTCTGCATCTGTTAAAAAAATTAGTAATATCAATTAGACAGTAGTTAGAGGAGGAGACAGTAAGGAAAGTGGAGTTTTGTACCTTCGGCCACCGTTTACGGTGGCCACTGCCGTAAGCCGCCGCGAGCCACCGTGAGCCACCACCCCACATCGCCAAACCGTAGCCAAGACACCACCAAACATACCTCTCCCCTCACACGCCTCTCCATCCGTCACCACCAACAGAACCGTAAACCACCTCTCCCAACCGAACCCAACTACCCAACGGCCAAACCCCCACAACGCCGTAAACCACCTAACTCACCACCTACTCCGACCCAACTTCCCAACGGCCAAACCCCCAAACGCCACTAACCGCACCGCCGCTAATCGTGACCACCTTCAACCATCTCCGTACCACCTCCACAAACCAACGCCAACCGAACCACCACCACTCATGAACCCGTCCAGATCTAACCAAGTCACCGCCGTAGATCACCCTCTCTCTTTCGTTTTCATTCCCCCATATCTCTCACCTCCGTTTTTTTAGAAAAATGCTTCGCGTTTGGTGAGGGAGGGAGAGAGCGAGAGTATGGATGGAGGAGCACGGCGAGTTTAGGAGAAGAGAGAGAGAAGGTCGTTGAAAGGGAAAGAAGGGCGAAGGCTTCGGTGAGGGCGGAGAGTTTGAGAACGGAAGAGAAGAGGGGAACGGCGGAGTCGCAGAGAGAGGGAGCATGATGAGCAAAATGAGTTAGGGTGAGAGAGAGAGAAGAGGGAAGTGCGGCGCGCTGGAGGATTAGAAATTAGGTTTAGATTTTAGGTTTTGCTTTATATATGTAGGGTTTTTAATTAATTTTAGTTTTAATTTTTTTTATTATTTCGGATTACTGTTTGCACCCATTTGTTTCGTTATTGCGCCCCCTGCGCAAGCCCACTTTCATTGCGGCCCAGTCCGTAAAAAACCAGCTGGGCTCGCTATTTACACCCCACTTTTTTAAAAATACAGTCCCTGTCGCCATGCATACCCTTTTTTCTTGTACAACACCCCATTTTTATTATTTTTTTCCCCATTCTATTATTTCACCCTCTATTGTCATTTTTATTTATTTTCCTTTTCAAGAAAACAACTACTTTTACAAAAAACCCTAAAAATAAATAAACATTTTCCATTACCTTTCTTTCTTAAGTCCTTTTTTACAAAAACTTATAAAAATAAATAGATGATTATTTCATTTTCAAAATATAAATAGTGGATTAAGTCGACTGTACAGTCGGATTAGTCTGCTTTTTAGGTCACTAATGAACCGTTACGGATCATGTCCTAGAATCCCTATTTAAAATAAACAATTTCTAAATTAAAAAATATACAAACACATCTCTTTCATTTCAAAAATCCAAAAAAACTTATTTTCAAAGCAGGGGATTAAGTCGGTCGTACGGCCGGGTTAGTCATCGTTTTAGGATAAGCGAACTGTGGTCCCTTAGAGCCCCAGCGCTCCTTCAGACCCCCAGTGGTCCATCAACACAGTTCAAAAGTCCTACAACCCCTAAATAAAAAACACCAACCAACAAACTTTTTCTACCAAGAACTACGTAGCTTTGATTTCTCCATCGCACCTGGAGATACGTAGGAGCGGGGACACACTCCCGTCAAGCACAAAAAACCAAAATTTTTATTAAGTCTTTTTTCTTTTAATAAAAGGGTAAAAATTAACGTTTTCAAAATTAACATTTTTTTATACAACTAATTAGCAGGTAACCTTCCTTAGGAAGGATGTCGTGGGGTGCTAACACCTTCCCCATGCATAACCGACTCCCGAACCCAAATCTGGTCTCAAGGACCCTTATCCATTCCAAAGGGATTTACCGATGTTCGCCCTAAAAATTAAACATTGGTGGCGGCTTCATTTTGAACCTTCGAGGAATCTTCACCCGGATTTTTCGGTCGCTACACTCATCACCCCATATGAAGTTTCTGCAAAGCTTGTCTATCTCATGACAAGTGCCTCTGGGAATAACTGAAGATTGCATGATGTATGTGGGCATAGCTTGCACCACAGACTTAGCCAAAGTAACCCTACCAGCAAAAGATAGAGTCCTAGACTTCCAAGAACTCAACCTTTGTTTCACTCTGTCAATAACATGGTTAAAGGTATTCAAGCCCACCCTCTTATGAAAGATTGGAACCCCCAAATATTTGCCAAGGTCATCTGTGAAATGAAACCCCATAACATCACAAATATCCTTCTTATTGAATCTAGAAACATTCCTAGAGAAATAAACTATAGTTTTCTCTTGGCTAACTTTCTGCCCTGAGCTTGAACAAAAATTAAGCAAAGTGTGGTGAATGATATTAGCCTGCTCCAAACTAGCCTCAGCAAAAAAGAGCAAATCATCAGCAAAAGCTAAGTGAGAGATCTTAGAGCCTCCCCTAGCAGTCTGAATAGGTTTCCAGTTATCTTCCCCGACTTCTTTCTCAATGCCTTGGAATAATCTCTCAATACAGAGGACAAATATGGAGAGATAGGGTCCCCTACCTGACACCCCTAGAAGGAGAAAATTCCTCCAAAGCTTCACCATTCCAAAGGACTTGCATAGTAGGTGTAGAGATACATTGCCAAATAAGTTGGATAATTTTCTCAGGAAACCCTATGTCAGAGAGAGTGTCCTTGATGAAATCCTAGCTGAGTCTATCATAAGCCTTCTCTAGATCTATCTTGATAGCCATCCACCCCCTCTTTACCACTTTTGCTTCTCATAGAATGGAATATTTCTTGGGCAATGATAATGTTATCATGACTTTATCTTTTAGGAATAAAGGACACTTGAGCAATACCAAGTTTGAAGGTTGTCCCTTATTCTGGAGGTGATCAATTTAGTGATAGTCTTGTAGGTTACATTACAAAGACCAATAGGACGAAACTGTTCATGCAAGACACACTATCAGTTTTGGGAATGAGGGCTAGGAAGGTAGCATTGAGATCCTTAATCTTCCAAGGATTAACCCAAATATCTTTAATCATGTTACACACAGCAGAACCAATTACCTGCCATTGAGAACACAGCTTGATACCCATCAGGGCCTGGGGCTTTGTAAGCTCCAATATTCTTCTCCTCCTCCTTCTCCTCCTTCTTCTCCTCCTTCTCCTCCTCCTCCTTCTATAAATAATAAAAATAAAAGTAAAGAAAGGATTTCCCAATCCTTCTTCTTCTCCTTCTTCTCCTTCTTCTCTCCTTCTCCTTCTCCTTCTCCTTCTCCTCTCCTTCTCCTTCTCCTCTCCTTCTCCTTCTGCTTCTTCTTCTCCTTCTCCTTCTCCTTCTCCTGCTCCTGCTTCTTCTCCTTCTCCTTCTCCTTCTCCTTCTCCTTCTCCTTCTCATTCTCCTTCTCCTTCTTCTTCTTCTTCTTCTTCTTCTTCTTCTTCTTCTTCTTCTTCTTCTTCTCATCCTCCTCCTCCTCCTCCTCCTCCTCCTCTTCCTCCTCCTGCTCCTCCTGCTTCTCCTTCTCATTCTTCCTTCTTCTTCTTCTTCTTTCTTCTTCTTCCTTCTCATTCTCCTTCTCCTTCTCCCCCTTCTTCTCCTTCTTCCTTCTTCTTCTTTCTTCTTCTTCCTTCTCATTCTCATTCTCTTTCTCCTTCTCCTTCTCCCCCTCCTTCTACTCCTCCTTCTCCCGCTCCTTCTCCTTCTCCTTCTCCTTCTCCTTCTGCTTCTCCTTCTTCTTCTCCTTCTTCTTCTCCTTCTTCTTCTCCTTCTTCTTCTTCTTCTTCTTCTTCTTCTTCTTCTTCTTCTTCTTCTTCTTCTTCTTCTTCTTCTTCTTCTTCTTCTTTCTTCTTTCTAGACAGTAGCTTTCTCTGAGTTAATACTAGTGGAAGACTGATTTTCTTTCCCTGTACTAACATACTTGAAACCCCCTGTGTCTTTACCTCCTTCCTCTATTGATATGCCTTTATCTTTTTAAACTATGCTCTTAGCAGGTTTTGACAGTTTCTTGTCTTTCACAGATAACTGGGGATTCTTGCCACTTGAAGGATTCCTGACCTTCCTTTTAATGGATTTCTTAACTACTAGAGTATTGTCATCATTTTTAGGTACTTCTTGTGATAGGTTCACTGGGCTATTGTTATTTGGCAAGGTTCCAATCTCAATGGAATCATCGGCAGACACAATATTCTTCTTAGGGCTAGCTTTAGTTGAGTTTAGAGGCTTAGAATTACCTTTGTTAGAATCTGCAGTAGGCATAGAGCCCTCATTCTTCTTGCTTGCTCCTTTGCTAGCATTGTTCTTTTTCTTTCTCACAATATACTTTGGAATGTTCCAAGGTCCCATATCAATTTCTTCTTGATCCTTGTTCTCCTTGCTATCATTCACACCAACTGTACCCTACTTCTCAACATGTTCAGTGTGCATAGTTTCCACAGGAATAGAGCATTCAGTTGCCACTTCCAAAAGTTCTCTACAAGAGTCCTTCTTATGCCCATACTTCCCACACCTAAAGCATATGGAATGTAGTCCTTCATATTCTAGGAAAAACTTCATGCCACGAATGTAGAAATGAGACACAAGTGGCTGATCTAGGTCAAGTTCTACACAGATGCGGGCAAACTTACCTCTTGAATGCAAAGAAGTAGCTTGGTCAACCTTAAGCATGTTTCCAATGGTAAAACCAATTATGGTTAGGCATTGAGCATTGCATAGTTCAACTGGCAGCTTAGGTATATGCACCCACACGACAACCTTTTGAGTTAAATATGCTGAAGTGAAAAAGGCCTCCATCTTTGGACTATTAGGTAGTGATCAGCCACCTTCCAAGGCCCTTCAAAAAGGGCATGCTTATAATCTTCAATATCTGATAACTAAACAAGGAAAAAGTCATCAGCCATATCAGTTATGCGTAAAGTTTCATTTTGAATCCAGTCCCTTCTTAGCTTATTTTCCAGCATTCTGTAGTTAACCTTCTTCCCCAACACTTTCACTATCAGTGTGTTCCTCCAAGGCCTAGCCCAAACATTAAGCTCTTCATCAGTCACTTAAACAATCGGACCCTGAACTAGGGTTTTCTTTGCAGCAGTGTCACAGACTGGGGTTTCATTGTGCCAACTGGGTTCAGGATGATCATTGGTCAGTAGTTCACTCCAACAAGCCTCATTGTTGCCTTCTTGACCAGTGACTTTCAATAGGGCTTCTTTAAAAGACTTAGCAGAGTTTTCCTTCATATCTTGAATCGCTCATGGATTCGTGTTTTTCCATTTCATTCGTATATTCCTGATGAATCTTATTCTTTTTGTTACTTCGTTGCAGGAGATCAGCTTCCTCGAGGGAAGCCGCCATGGACTTGGGCGGATTTCTGGTTGCCGTCATGCCCTAGTAGAGCATGAGAAAAGTCAACGCAACTTAAACGCGGGGATGTCCGGTCAAATATATTTGATAAGCCTGATTGAGTAAACTTTTTGCCGCGGCTACTATCTTGACATTATATAGAGATCATAATGTCATATATTTCATAGAGCAAGAAATACCAACAATTTTTAAGGCTAAGTATGGAACATCGGTATATTCCAACCACTGTCCTATAATAATTAGGCTAAAGTGCACCCGGGGTCCCTTATCTTTATTTAAAGTAACGATTTGGTCATTTATCTTTTTTTTGCCCAAATCAGTCCTTTATGTTTTAAATTTTTGACACATAAATCCTTTTCTGTCCCAAATCAGTCCTTTATGTTTCAAATTTTTAACACATAAATCCTTTTTTTTGACACATAAATTAGCACTGTTAACGGAAAAGGATTTATGTGTCAAAAATTTGAAAGATAAATGACTTATTTGGGACAAAAAAATATAAACGACTAATTCGTTACTTTAAATAAAGATAAGGGACCCCGGGAGCACTTTTAGCCTAATAATTATTTTCATTGATTCCACCATAAGTGAAAACAAAAATAAATGTATATATTATTTTCTAGATTTGCTTAGATTAACACAACACATACAAGTAAAATATCGACTACAAGATTGTAGAGTTACAAATGTCCAACTTATCAAAAAATAGGTGTACACAATGGTTTAAATAATATGACAATTGTGAACGATTGATAGATTCCATAACTTCTCTCCCTCATCATGGTGATTATGGAAGCAAACTGAAATCCTTGCGTTTGAACTTTGTGAAGTGCCTTGCTCGATCAATGAGTTCTCCTCCAAAAAGACTACAATTCAGAAAGAGAATGACAACAATTTCCACCAAAAGCATCCTCACATTGGCAACGGGATTCGAACCCACATCCTTGTATGATGTGAGTTGAATCATTACCAACTAGGCAAACCTTTATTGGCCTTTCAATTGATATTGCGACGAGGAAGAGGCAACCTAAGATCTGAAATTGTTTGAAAACGATGACTCTCCTTTAACATTTATGTAGTTAGAAAAATGATATTGGTCAAAAAAATGTGCATGTCGGACAAATAACAAGAAGCCTAATGGTTTGGGAACACCAGATACAAATGTCATTGAATCTCATGATGTTGATATAGGATATTCAAATTCATTTGATAGTGTTGTTCTTGATGAAAAGGAACAAAGTAAAACATCACCTTCAAATTCAAATGCCCGCGTTGCATGAGGACCCAAGATGGCAAAGGGATCGGCTCATTCCACGTTATTGGCCAAGAATCCCTGATCAAGAAGTACAACAAATTAATGAGCAACAACATTACACATGAAGAGAAAGCTCACAAAGGTCCACATTAGACATGAACCCTTTGAATGGAAAGAATAAACACCAACAAACATCTAAATATTCTTTCCAAAAATTTACCCTGGTCATATATTTATCAGAAAAAATTATAGTTTTAGGTTAATTGAAGTACTGATGTATTTGGTCTACAATATAGACCAGATACATTAGTTATACAATGAAGCTAAATTGGTAAATTTTTCTTATAAATATGATTAGAGGGAGTAGTTCACAAAACAATTCTTTCCAAATGATCCAAACCATTTTCAAAAGGATGTACCAATGTTTATTTCATAGATAATTATCCAATTATATTTGAAAACATTGATGGTTATGGCTAAAAGTGGTAAAAGATATCTCTATTGTTTGATTTTATTAGTGTAGACAATCCAGCCTCACAAAGAGAAACATATATATTTGTAAAAAACTCAAGAACAACATATATATAAACAATCCCAATATCTATATGAAAGAGAGTATAGCTAATTAATACATTAAATGAATCAAAATCCTACTTCGATTCTTGAAAAAGGTAATGGTTAACACAAAAATCTATATAAAAAGAGTAATGCTATTTAGCCAAAGTTTTTCAGCCAAAAATAGACAAAAACCACATTACAACATCAATTAACCAAGTTTTTTAAGCCACTAACCAACTTACTTTTTCACAGTTTTCTAGGCCATTGACTAAAAACTGTGAAAAAGTAGGTTGGTTAGTGACTTAAAAAATTTGGTTAATTGATGTTGTAATGTGGTTTTTGTCTATTTTTGGCTGAAAAAATTTGGCTAAATAGCATTACTCATATAAAAATCATGTTTGAGATATATAACATTACCAGTCAGCAGCTTTATAATGTCATCACAATAAAACCTACAAATTCAATTAAAAAGAGAAAATTCTGATCAAAATAAAATAAAATTTAAAAACAACTATAGAATTAAACTTAAAAGAGAATGTATGTTAATTTAATAACCGCTACCTTCTCCGAAAGTAAGATAAAATGGTGCGTCTTTTAATCCCGACGGTTTTATGCAAACTTAATCAACGAAATCACAGTCGTTGAACATTTACTTTGGACACTGCCATAACGATCAACCAAGCAAAACATAATAGAGAAGGCATAGAAATATAAGACAACATTAACGATTTCCACTTGTTGATCAGATCTGTAATATAGTCCATGAATGGGTTTTGTTGCCTCGATGGTGTAGATCTACTGAAAACAAAATAATACAAGATTAAATAGGAGATAATGAGGCAATAAAAATGGATTCAATCACAAATCAAGTTGAGTGAATTAGGATTAGTCGATATATGTTATTGATCTGAGTAGGGGAGAGAGAGAGAGAGAACCTTAAGTTTCGCAGAAGCGCCGCAGCCCGCAGATTCTTACTGGCATTGGAAAAGTGATGCACATAAATACATATTTATAAGTTAACCTGAGGAGGGATTAAAATTAGGTCATGTGATATAAATTTATGATATTATAAATAAAAAAATATTATGTACCAAAAGTTATGTACACAACTACATATTTATAAAGAAGTTAACATGAGGAGGATTTTTTTGGTGAATTCCTTAGTAGGGTTTAAAATTAGGTTAAGTTTTCATGTGATATAAATTTATGATATTATAAATCAAAAAAATATTATGTACCAAAAAAATCAAAAAATATTTATACATTTAGACAATAAGTTCACATAAATAAAAAATAAAAACATTTACTGAAATATTTAAAAAATCAAGTATATTACCATATACACATATTTTACTACAATATATTAATAATATCTGGTTATTATCATTTTCCAATGATCAATTAATATTAATAAAAAGTTCTAATTTTCAATATTTATGTTAAATTAAAATATATTATTGGTGAGCGGTCAAAGTATGAGTGATATGTTTTGCCATAATAGCAATTTTTTGGTATAAACAGGGTATCCGCGCACAACTACATAGACTAATTCCTCGAGCCAGGTAGGACCACAATGGGTGGTAAAACTCTCCCTCAAACTCTTCCTAATAACTTTACTTCTTCATTTTTCACTCTACATTTATTTATTTTACTTTTTCTATTTATCGCTCCAACTTTACTTTTTTCATTTCTCTTTCTAACATCAACTACACTATATAAAAACAATGGGCTGTGTAAATTACAGTTTTGCCATTTACAATAACTTTACTTTTTCATTTCTATCTCTGCATTTATTTATTTTACTTTTTCTAATTTTCTCTCCCACTTTACTTTTTCCATTTCTCTCTCAAACCTATCAACTACATTATATAAAAACAATGGGTCATGTAAATTACAATTTTTCCCTTCATAATAACTTTACTTTTTCATTTCTCTCTCTACATTTATTTATTTTACTTTTTCTATTTATCTCTCCAACTTTACTTTTTTCATTTCTCTTTCTAACATCAACTATACTATATAAAAACAATGGACTGTGGAATTACAATTTTGCCTTCACAATACTTTACTTTTTCATTTCTCTCTACATTTATTTATTTTATTTTTTTTATTTTTCTCTCCCACTTTACTTTTTCCATTTCTCTCTCAAACATATCAACTACATTATATAAAAACAGCGGCCTGTGTAAATTACAATTTTTCCCTTCATAATAACTATACTTTTTCATTTCTCTCTCTACATTTACTTATTTTACTTTTTCTATTTCCCTTTCCACCTTTATTTTTTCGATTTCTCTCACCATCATCAACTACACTATATAAAAACACTACACTATATAAAAACAATGGGCCGTGTATGTAACCAAAAAAAAATGGGCCGTGTAAATTAAAAATTTTCCCTTCATAATAACTTTACTTTTTCATTTCTCTCTCTACATTTACTTATTTTACTCTTACTATTTCTCTTTCCACCTTTATTTTTTCCATTTCTCTCTCCATCTTCAACTACACTATATAAAATAATGGGCTGTGTAAATTACGATCTTGCCCTTCATAATAACTTTACTCGTTCATTTCTCTCTCTACATTTATTTATTTTACTTTTTCGGTTGTGATTGAATTTTGTCTGAGCCTATGTAAAAAATACGATGTTATTCGCACGGGTATACTTCTTGTTTTACTAAAATTAAACAACACCAACAATTAATCCTTTTAAAAGCAATAAAAAACAAAAATAATTTTTTTTCCTAAACTATGGTAAAAAGAAATATTTTTCTAAACCAATTATTATGATTGAGAGAGGTGTTACACATTCCCTCATAGTCTTTAGTGTTTTGGTCTAGGGGATTTAGTCCCTTTTGGTAAAAAAAAAAGATTTCCAACATTATCAAGTGAATTTACAAAAAAAAAAAACATTATCCGGTGAAATTTCATGTATACCCACCATTATAGAAATGAAACAAACTAATTTAGTGAGAATTGCTCAAGTTCTAGTAAGAGGAGAGTGAATATCCAATTTTGTCATTGACAAAAACTTTGATGCCGGAGAATAATTAATACCCAACTAAGTTCCTTATATTGATACTAACATGAGACACATTTGTCCCTCTATTACATTCCATTGACATTCATCCATTTGGTTGCTAACTTGTCACGTTAAAATGGTGAGTTGTCTATTAGGACCGCCCATGCGTGTCTAGATAAGTGAGTAAATTTTAACGGACTCAACTAAGTCCCTTATTTACTAATTTTGGGACATTTTGATCTCTCGTTAAATAGTTATGTTAACTCTATCTTCTTCCCTAATTCAACCCTAACCCCCATTTTTGCCTTTCCAAAACCGATTCTAAGAGAGCAAAGCAGCAGCTCCACCTTCAGTTTTGTGGTCTTCAGTGATTCAAATAAGTCCCTTGTAATTTTTTAAAGTACCCACATATATGGGATCCTAATAGCCATGTTAGCAAACTAACATGACATGTCGGCACTCAAACAATTGAATTTCAATGGATAGTAATCGAGAGACTAACATGTCCTCTATTTGTAAATATCAAATATTTCAATATTAATTATTCTCGAGTATCATATTAGAGAGTGTATAGTTTACACTCTTGTTTAAAAATATCTATAATTTCAAAATCCAAATACAGAAACAAACAAACTCACAACCGATAAGAATTGGACCGAATGGTAACTGAGTTCGGATTCCACCCCAAGGTCTTGAGTTTGAATTTTGGATGTGGTAAAAACTCATTGGGAGGGGAGAACCATATGGGTCGGAAAAACTGGGTACTCGTTGTCAGGTATAGATTAGTCATCTGCAAAGCTAGTGGATACTGCGTACCAATGACAGATAAAAAAACTCTTTCAACAAACAACCGAACCTTAATCTAATATCTATTTATACAAACACACTTAAATTACTCAAACAAACCTCTATATTTACTTGACAACTAATCTAACTAAGGACAAAATTGTAATTTACTATCCAACTTTTTTTCAAATTTCTTTTCCCAATGCACAATCTTCTCACTCCCATTTTTTACTTTTTCTCTTACACACTTTCCCATCATCTCTCTCATTTCTCTTATCATTATTTATTTCCCTTTTCACTCTCTCTTCTAATAATCTAATATAAGAAATCTAATATCAAATATCTAATATAAAAAATCTAAGTGCTGGCAAATTTACATTTTTAGTGCAACTATCCTCATGACAGATGTGCAATTTAAAGGGCAAATTGGTAACTGACAAAAAAACTAAACAATCATATATAAAAATGTTGGCGCGTTGACAAATTTTATTTTAATTCCTTTTGTATTCGAAAAACAAAACAAAAAACAAAAAAAATTGACTATTTACTAAAATCTACTAAAACCAATCAATTTAACCACTATCAATCTACTATAAGAAATCTATTTGCTAGCAAATCAATCTTAAAATATACATCCTAAGGGTGTGTGACATTATCAATGAGGTGGGCTCTCCCCCTATTTTGGCTCCAACTTTCCCCCTCCCTCCCCCCTTTGGCGCCAAACCTCCTACCTCCACCCCCACCCCCTACCCCCCTACCCCCCCTTTTTTTTTCTCATTTTTTATATTTTCATTTTTTAAAAATACATTTAAATTTAAGAAAAAAAATTAGATCTATAAATAGATGAAGTTTGTTCCTCAATAATCGGATTGGTGAAAAATGAAAATTAATTTCTTGATAAATTACATAAAGTGTGATGCTAGCCACTGTGTTTTGAGGTAATTTCGCAACAAATTACGTAAAGTTATTTTTGATGCTAAATAGTGTATTTTTTTATATTTTAGTGTTCGTAAAAAAAAACTAGCCGTTCAAATGCTCAACGTTCAGTGCTCAATACCGAAAAAAATTAACTGTCTGAATGCGCAAAATTTGTATTGGTGAAAAAAAATCAAGACAAAATATGTAAACTTCGATGCTAAGTAGTGTGTTTTTTTATAATTTAGTGATCGTAAAAAGTATTCATCTATTCAAATATGTTTTCGTAAAAAAAAAACTAACCATTCTAATGCTCAACGTTCAGTGCTCAATACTGAAAAAAAATTAACTGTCTGAGTGCGCAAAATTTGTATTGGTGAAAAAAAAATCAAGACAAAATATGTAAACTTCGATACTAAGTAGTGTGTGTTTTTATAATTTAGTGTTCGTAAACAATATTCTTCTATTCAAATATGTTATGTATGTTGTTGTCTGAGATCTTATGTAATGTGATAATGCGTTAAACTAAAGTTATTTGATTATCATTTGTTGTCTATATTTTAATGGATCAATTTCATTTGTGTGCTGATTTTTAAAAAGAATTTAACTGTTTGAATTACTTATGTTTGAATTATAGTTCACTATGCTACCTTATTTCCATGGACTATTACTTATGTTTGAATTATAAATTCCCGTTAATTTGTGTGCATCAAATTTTAATATCCCAACAATTATAAAACTTTGACCCCGTGCATCGCACGGGTCCTGGCGCTAGTATTTTTAGTGCAATTATCCACATGACACGTGTGCAATTTAAATGACAAATTGGTAGCTGACAAAAAAAACTAAATAATCATTTATAAAAATGTTGGCGCGTTGACAAATTTTATTTTAATCTATATATATATATGTAAATGAGACCCCAATGGAGCCTCCACAATGAATCTCAAGTTTTTTATTTCAATTTAAAAATTTAATTTCAATTTAATTTTTTTCTTCTCTTATTTATTACTCTTAATTCATTAGTTGATGTCTTGATTTAGTTGCCTTTTGATCTCCTAAATACAAGTTAATTTAATAAATGATTTAAAACTTTTAATTTACCCTTACAAATTATTAATTTTATCATTAAAATAAATAATATTTTATATAGTAAAGCAATTTATATTAGTTTTTTTAAATATTAAATATCAAACATCTTGAATATTCTATCAAAAATTAAATTGCTTGGTGATATTGGATTATTTTCATTTCTTTTTTTTTGAAAAAAATACTTAAAATATGACTAAATCTACATCAATATAAATTTTTTGTTATTTCAAGTATCAAAATACTAAAAATATGACTATCATTATTTATAATTTCCACAAAAGGATAAACTTTAGTTTTAATGCTTCTCATTATCTTTATTTATATCAAATTATAATTTTTATATAAACGAGACTTCCATTTTATTCTTTAATGTACAATTAAATAATAAATTCAACTTTTTGTTTTTAATATTAATTTTTATTCATTCTAAATTCATCACACTTATGAAATGAAACTTTTATTTTTTGTTTCACTTTCATTGTTAAAAGCGTCTGTGTCTATATAGATATAGATGGATATATAGATAGATCGATAGAAATCTCAATGTATTTTTTGAAATAATTTTTTTATTTCCAATTTTTTTTTATTATTATTTGAATTTGTAAAAACCTAACTTAGTTGAATAAATATATTTACCAATTATAATAGTGTAAATGAATTAAAAATATTACAATGCATATGTATTTCCCTTTTTAGTCAAAATTAATATAAGTTGTTATTTAAATAAAAAATAATTAGCTGACCATTCAAATTCTTTTTTATGTTACAATTATGCATTGAAATGGAGGGGTTTCACATTCATATGAATTACTTCATTAATTGACAATAAACTCATGAGTTAGTAGAATCTGAGTGGAAGAGGTAGAGTTTTATTCATTTGTAGGAAAAAATAACTATTTAAAGGAGATAATTTTGGATTGTGAGTGGAGAGGCTTTGACAAAAAAATTCATGATGAAAAACAAGGAGTTGAAGAAAGGAGTTAGTTTGGCAAGAAGAGGTAGAATGCACCACAAGGGTAAATGATTTCATGTTCTTGGCAAATTTTGAAGTCAACAAAGAGGCAAATAGAAAATTTTGGATCAGTTATTGAATCACGCAATGGAAATAACTATCATTTGTAAAGTTATAGGCATTGAGAAATCATATATATAGTTTTTAATATTGTTCTTAGAAATGCGTTTAATTTTAATAGTTTTGGTGGAATTGTATGATGTGCTAGGTCTAAATGATTTGCTTATGTTTCTTGAATGTTCATCAATTTCAGTTCAACACTAAAAGAAGACCTTTTTATAGATAGTGCTTTTGTTTATCTTTACATCAAATACACAAATCAAACACGATGTATATAACTTTTGGTGTCTTTTTTATGAAGGAGGCTACCTTACGTGCCACTTCTAATAAGCTACCCCTCTATATCACAAAAGGAAAAAACCAAGAAAAATATCATTTTCTTCGGCTACTATATATCATTTTCTATTAAATATCTACTTTCTTCTTCTATTAATTAGGCTATAAGGGAGATGTTCCTCATTTGTTTTAATTATATTTAAATTAAATATCGACTTTCTTATATTATTACTTAATCTCCTTACAATTTCGTGAAATCCAGTTTTTGTTTACTTTTTCTTTTTTCTTTTGTGTAAAGTTTAGTGTCAAATTTTGCTTATTTTACTAAATTCATGTGATTAAGTTTTTGCTTTTTTTTTGTTTTATCAAATTTTCTACATAGATAAATATCGATATATCATTTATAACTATAAATTTCCTTAACAAAGACATTGTATTATTATTATAATTGGTTAGATCTAAATTAATTTAATAAAAATATCTAATATTTAGTAATTCTAATAATTTAAATAGATTTAGAAGAATACAATACATATGGATTTGTTTTTGATAACATTTAATATAAATATAAAGAAATTTAACGAATGAATACTCCTTTGTAAATATGTGGACTTAAATTTCAAATTTTCTGATTTATTAATGTATTGAGAAATTCACAAAGATGTCATGTGATATTTGCAAGAGTCAAAATAAATATGAAAAATTGAAACGACATTGATTCCACAACCTACATATATATAATTAAATATGAAATTGTCAATATATATTAGATATTCAATTATATTTATTGAATAATGTAGTTATTTAACTGTTTTTGTGAAATTATATTACTATTATAATTGATTAAAATCTAAATTAGTTGAATAAATATATTTACCAACTATAATAGTTTAGTTGATTTCAAAATATTACACACATATCATTCCATATTTAATCAAAATAATATATTTTTGAAATACTAAATAATTAGTTGAGCTTTACAATTCTTTTTTATGTAACAATTATGTATTGAAAGGGAGGGGTTCCACTTTCATATGAGTTATTGCTTTAATTGACAATAAACTCATGATATTTAGTAGAACATGAGTGGAAGATGTAGAGTTTTAGTCAATTATAACAAGTAATGATTATTTAAAGGAGATAATTTTGGATGGTGAGGGGGAGATGTTTTGACAAAAAACATTATAATGAAAAAAAGAAGTAGAAGAAGAGAGTGAGATTCACGAAGGGCAAGTAAAGTTTATATACAACATAACTTGATTATAATCAAGGATTATCCTAAAGGGGTACATCATAAATATAGCTAGGGAAAACTGAACAACTATACATAAATTTGATCATTAGAGATCCTTCTATACTGGTAGCCCAGAACAGCAGCTACAACTTCTCAGTTTACTTTCCCTGCACATCTGTAAACACCACATAAATAAATAGTGAGATAATAATCTCAGTGAGTTCTTTCGAGACCCCTCACGACTCCCCTCTCGGTGTTTTATATATCTTTTTCTTGTAGTCCAGTCTAGCAGCTACGATGTTCTCGTGTAACCCAGTCTAGCAGTTACACATTTATCTTGTCTTAGCACAACACCGAACAACCACTGCACGGTTCCCCCGATGAACCCACCCACTAATATCTGATTAACGAGTTGTTTGTTAGGCCTAGATTTAAATGATTTACTTATATTACCTCAACTGAAAAAATTAATTCATGTATTTCCTCTCTTAGTTTATAGTTTTTATAAACACAACTAATCATGCACTTTTTACCATTGTTCTACATTTTACATCGTTAACAATTTTCACCTTATCACTTTTGGGTTAGGTACCTACAACCACAACAATTATTGAAGTTAGTAGATCATTTTATTTCAAATCAGTTTCATTAGCTATTAAATTTACACATTACTTTGACGTTATGTTTAGTTTTCTCAACACACTATGCAGCACCACAGAAGGATGCCAGGAAATTTTTTAAGAGTCTGGGACACTTTGAATATACATCGAAGTAAAGAATTATCAACCTAAATATGGTGTTATTTTATGAAAACGTATCTATATGTATATTGGTTATAAAATTCTTATTAATCTAAGTACCATTAAGCTTCTTGATTATCTAGAATATTTTCGGAAAAACTACACACATGCTACTATCACAATGTATATTACAAATACATACATGCTACTATAACAAGAAGGAAGATATATGTCATTAGGAAGTTTGGTGCGTAAAAGATAGAGAAACATATATTAGAATTCTTTATTTAAAATAGTGAAAAACGAAGAATATTAAATTATTTTATCAAACTTTTAAACCTCCTCTTAGAGTTTTTGTACTTCAAAATTTATAAAGATATTTTATTATTAACATTTTATGTATTTAAATTAAAATAACATTATATATATATATATGTTTTCTAATTTATTGTATAAATATTTTGTAAAATAAATCTCTAATGGAGCCTCTAGGATGCTCCTTAATTTTATAATTTATGTTTCTTTTAAAGTATTTAATAAACTTTGTAATTAAAATTCATTTCACTTTTGTAATATATTTCAAAACAATTAAATTGATAAAAAGTATTAACAATTATTAATATTTAAAAATACATGCATACCCTATATAATAATATTTCCTAAAATAGATAATTTTGAAACAAAAAATTAAAATCATATTTATATCATAATATATTCTTTATTAACATGATTGATATTAATAATTTGTATATGTTGTGAATAAATTCAATAAAACTAACTAAAAAATATTCTGTAAATTTAAATTGCAAACGGTTGTCTATTATAGTGTAGCAACAATAATTGACATTTTGATCAAAAATATTTTACTTCTTATTATTAAGTATAATGAAAAGTATATTGTAATTACTCTAAAAAATAACATGAAAATAAATTTACAAATTTTCAACAATAAAATATTCAACGAACTTTTTAAATTCGCGTCCCTTATTAGAATTATATTTTCAACAATTAACCTTATAAATTTACATTCCATTATTTATATTAAAATACGCATCTAGCCATATATATAAGACAATTGCATAAAATAAATAATTTTGTAAACTAAAAATATAACAACATATTTATATAATACAATTTTTTAATATACATAATTATATTAACAACTTACACATTTTTACATATAAAATGTGGAAAAATTTTTTATAACAAACCGTGCAACGCACGGGTATTCCCCTAGTTTTTTTGTATTTGAAAAACAAAAAAAATAAAAAATATTGTCTGTTTACTAAAACATACTAAAACCAATCAATTTAACCACTATCAATCTACTATAAGAAATCTAAGTGCTAGAAAATCAATATTTTTAGTGCAACTATTCACATGACACGTGTGCAATTTAAAGGGCAAATTGGTAATGACAAAAAAACTAAAAAATCATTTATAAAGTTGGTGGCGTGCTGACAAATTTTATTTTAATTTTCTTTTGTATTCGGAAAAAAAATATTGACTATTTACTAAAATCTACTAAAACCAATCAATTTAACCACTATCAATCTAATATAAGAAATTTAAGTGCTAGCAAATCAATATTTTTAGGGCAACTATCCACATTACACGTGTGCAATTTAAAGGGCAAATTGGTAACTGGCAAAAAAAAGATGAACAATCATTTATAAAGCTGCTAGCACGTTGACAAATTTATTTTAATTTTTTTTGTATTCGAAAAACAAAAAAATAAAAAATATTGACTATTTACTAAAATCTACTAAAACCAACCAATTTAACCATTATCAATCTAATATAAGAATTCTAAGTGCTAGCAAATCAATATTTTTAGTGCAACTATCCACATAACACATGTGCAATTTAAAGGGCAAATTGGTAACTGGCAAAAAAAAACTAAACAATCATTTATAAAATTGCTGGCACGCTGACAATTTTATTTTAATTTTTTTGTATTCAGAAAACAAAAAATAAAAAATATTGACTATTTACTAAAATCTATTAAAACCAATCAATTTAACCACTATCAATTTAATATAAGAAATTTAAGTGCTACAAAATTTGTATTTTTAGTGCAACTATCTACACGATATGTGTGCAATTTAAAAAGCAAATTGCTAACTGACAAAGAAAACTAAACAATCATTTTTAGTGCAACTATTCACATAACATGTGTGCTAAAATATTTATAAGTTTATAGCAAATTACAATAAATAAAGTAAGTGTCTTGTGTCACCCGTGCACGGGTAAAGTACCCGGACAGGTATAGTACTAGTTTCAAATAAAAAAAACAACCGAAGCTCTGAGAACTGGAACAGAACAAACCTGCGGCTGCGGCCATGTTTCAAACCAGTCCCTCCAAAACTCTCTCCCTTCAATTCACAAACCAAACCAACATTTCAAAACCCAACAACAAGAGTAGTAGTAATAACATTCACCATTGAGAACAAAAACAAAAAACAGAAACTTTCTCAGTTCCAATGTTCCAAGCCATATACCACAGCATCTCACAATGTCTCAACTCAACAACCGCCACTCTCTTCCATGCTCGACAAGCCCATGCCCACTTCCTCAAATTCGATCTTTTCAGCGATACCCACCTCACCGCAAAGCTTCTTTCTCTTTATGCTGACAACCTAGGATTCTCCAAACTCAACCTCGTACTCTCATCTCTCCCTCAACCTACACTCTTCTCATTCTCTGCTATAATCAATACTTTTGCTAGGTCCCGTCACTTTCACCATGTTCTTGGTGCTTTCTCTCAAATGGGGTATCGTGGTATTGTCCCTGATGGGTATCTTCTTCCAAGTGCTATTAAGGCTTGTGCTGCTTTGCAGGCATTGAAACCTGGGAAACAGGTTCATGGGTTTGCTTTTGTTTCTGGATATGTTTCTGATTCCATTTTGACTTCTTCTTTGGTTCATATGTATTTGAAATGTAACCAAATTGAGGATGCACAGAAACTGTTTGATACAATGTCTGAAAGGGATGTTATTGTTTGGAGTGCTATGATTGCTGGTTATTCGCGTCAAGGACTTGTTGATAAGGCGAAAGAGATGTTTTCTGATATGCAAAATGAGGGTGTGGAACCGAATTTGGTTTCGTGGAATGGAATGATTGCTGGATTTAGTAATACTGGGTCTCATGATGAGGCGTTAATGTTGTTTCGATTGATGCTAGTGGAAGGGTTTTTGCCTGAAGGGTCTACTGTTTCATGTATTCTACCTGCTATTGGGAATATGGAGGATGTGGTGGTTGGTGGTCAGGTTCATGGATATGTGATCAAGCAGGGGTTGGAATCTGATAAGTTTGTGGTTAGTTCCCTTATTGACATGTATGGAAGATGTGGACATGCATCGGAGATGTCTCGGGTGTTTGATGAAGTTGATCAAATGGAAATAGGTTCTTTAAATGCTTTTCTTACTGGTTTGTCCCGGAATGGTCTAGTTGACACTGGATTGGAGGTTTTCAAGAGGTTTAAAGACCAAGAAATCGAGTTGAATGTTGTGACGTGGACGTCGATAATAGCCAGCTGCTCGCAGAATGGGAAAGACATGGAAGCATTGGAGCTTTTTAGAGATATGCAAGCTTATGGGGTGGAGCCTAATGCCGTAACAATCCCAAGCTTGATCCCTGCTTGTGGAAATATTTCAGCGTTAACGCACGGCAAGGCAATCCATTGCTTTTCTCTCAGGAAGGGAATTTTCAACGATGTATATGTAGGTAGTGCATTGATAGATATGTATGCCAAATGTGGAAGAATCCAGTTATCGAGACATTGTTTTGATAAAATGCCAGCTCCAAATTTGGTTTGTTGGAATGCAATTATGAGTGGATATGCAATGCATGGAAAAGCTAAGGAAACTATTGAGATGTTTGATATGATGTTACAGAGAGGCCAAAAGCCTAATTCAATTAGTTTTATATGTGTGTTATACGCGTGCACCCAAAATGGCTTAACCGAAGAGGGATGGAATTTTTTTAACAGCATGTCTAAAGAACATGGCATTGAACCTCAAATGGAACATTATGCTTGCATGGTGACACTTCTCAGTCGTGTAGGAAAACTTGAAGAAGCTTATTCTATCATCAAGGAAATGCCATTTGAACCTGATGCTTGTGTATGGGGAGCCTTGCTAAGTTCATGCAGAGTTCACCATAATTTGAGTTTAGGGGAGATTGCTGCAGAAAAGCTTTTTGTGTTAGAACCAGACAACCCCGGGAACTACATTCTTCTGTCGAATATCTATGCTTCAAAGGGTATGTGGGATGACGTAAATAGAATACGCGATGCGATGAGGAGTAAGGGATTAAGAAAAAACCCTGGCTGTAGTTGGATTGAGCTTGGACGCAGGGTTCACATGCTTCTTTCTGGTGATAAATCACATCCACAAATGAAAGAGATTTCGGAAAAGTTAGAAAAATTGAGTATCGAGATGAAGAAGTCTGGTTACCTCCCTAAGACTAATTTTGTGCTGCAAGATGTGGAAGAACAAGATAAGGAGCAGATATTGTGTGGGCATAGTGAGAAGTTAGCAGTAGTATTAGGACTACTCAACACAAGTCCAGGGCAACCTCTTCAAGTGATTAAGAATCTGAGAATTTGTGATGATTGTCATGCTGTAATCAAAGTTATAAGCAAATTGGAAAAAAGAGAAATTTTCGTAAGAGACACAAATCGTTTTCACCATTTCAAAGATGGTGTTTGCTCTTGTGGAGATTTCTGGTAAATTTAAGGTGGTTGTCTGGGAATTTTTTTCAGGGAGAATAAATTATCTGCATGGATCCTTTCATTGATTAATCAGGATTTTTTATGTTAATAATTATTGATGCTGTGGAGTGAATCATCTTGAGAACAAAGATATACTCCCTCTGGTCCTATTTATAAGAAAAAATTGCAGTTTTAGATTCATCGAACAACTGTTGTATCTTGTCTATAATTATAGACCAGATAGATCAGTTATTTGATGAACCTAAAACTGCAATTTTCTCTTATAACTAGGACTAGGGGAGTATATACTTATGTTTTGGTGATTGGTGACTGGCAGCTAAATAGTTCTCAGTGTCCCCTGATGGTTTTCGGTTTGGTATATCTTTCTCTTCACCCCCCTTTGTTGTTGTCATGGAGATTTATAGCAGGGGAGACAACATGCAGGTCTGCGTATGCTAAGCAAAATTTTTGAGAAGACTTGACATTCATTAGTTGACTAATTCTGTTATTTTCATTGATATGAATCATTTTCTAGTACAAGGTATTGTGATTTGAAGCTTTTCAATGGTTGACACTCAGAAACAAAACTTAGGTATCTGAGGAGCTGTTGAATTGAACTATTGATGTTGCGGGTTTTGTGTTTTTGATATGGTCCCTGCCTCTGTACTTTTCAAGGCCTTGATCAGCATGGTTGAGGAACTGGGAGATGCGGAAGAATTCCAACAAAACTGAATATTGATATGCCAAACTGCCTCTTTCCAACAACCATATATATGGCGGATAACAGATTATCTAGGATGTTTTTCTGAGAATTCATAGACAGAGCACTATGGCTATGTTAGTGGTAGATGTTTGATTTAAGATCAGTTAGAACATTCAAATAGTCGATTTAAGATACTTCTCCTCTTATGCTGAGTTTTCACAGCCCCAAAACCATTTCAGTATTTTGTTCTTCGGATCAGAAGCTGATCATGTATTTATTCTGTTGAGATTGTTTTTGGCAAAGGGAATAAATTTTTTACTGCTTAGAAATGTTAATCTTTTGCTTATGCCTTATGTGAAAAATATTTCCTAATATTATTTCAGTTAGGTCTAATTACAAGCACTAATTTTTAATATAGACTAATCTTGAAAATTATTTGAAACACACCCCACAAGTGAACGAGGCAGACAACCTAACAACAAATCTAGAATAGACTTAAATACCATCTTAGTATTTGAGTTTTAGGTCAAATTAATCTCCAGTCCTAAGTCTTATAATCATTACATTGATCATATCTTTAGGCAATGCGGGACTAAACACCCCCTCACATCTGGGACAATTAAGGTGTTGGAGGCTGCAATGAAGGCAGCCCAAAGTTGTTGCAATTAAGGAGTTACAGATACATAAATAACATTTTAAATTTTCATTACGTACACATTCAAACATATTAATATATACACATACATAATAAAAAATGTGAAGAGACCCCAAAACCATGCCCCTTTTTTTATGTTAGTTGAGGAAATGACAAATAAACACGGTATACACTATCACACGGTCACACCCGAATTCAAACCCAGAAGCTAGTATCCTTATGTTGCTGAAAGTGCCAACGCAACCAGCTGTGATGGACATTTTTACGCTAGTACTCATTCGTCTCATTTTATTTGTTGTTTAGCAAAATCAATTTGTCTCAATTTGACTGTTGTTTTACATTTTCAATGAAGCAATTAAATTTTTTCTACACATGCCCTTCTTTATTACGAGAATTTTTAACACTCAATAAATGATTCACATTTATCTATGAAGAAAGATAAGGGGTTAAATAGTAAATTACATAACACTTTTAAAAAAATCTAGATTACTAATCATTTTTTCTTAAGGGGTGTGCCAAAAACCCAAAACCAATGTTTTTTAAAGGCTAAATATATATTTTGGCCCTTTATCTTTGGGGTTGTGGTCACTTTGGCTCTTTATCTTTTTTTTTTCTCATTTTAGACCCTCATGTTTTTTGTGTGTGTCATTTTGGCCCCTGCCGTTATCATTTTGGTCCCTTATGTTTTTAATTGATTTCATTTTAGTCCCTTATGTTTTTAATTGATTTCATTTTGGGTCCTTATGTTTTTAATTGATTTCATTTTCGTCCTTAAAAATTTGCCTAAAAAAACATAAACATAACGGCAGGGGCCAAAATGACACAAACAAAAAACATGAGGGTCTAAAATGAGAAAAAAAAAAGATAAAGGGCCAAAGTGACCACAGCCCCAAAGATAAAGGGCCAAAATATATATTTAGCCTTTTTTAAACCAGACCAGAGATTGAACCGGAGATACCTCCGGGTCACGGTTCAATTGGTTCACTCGGTTCAACCATGGTTGAACTGGATGAGTAATAATTAGATAAAAAATAAGAAAAATATTAAATTTCGGAGAAAAAGTAAATTAAAAAACAAAAAAGATGCATTTCGGGTGGTTCAACTCGGTTCAAAACGGTTGAACTGCGGTTCAATCCGGTCCAACCCGGTTCTGAGCGGTTCAATTGACCTGCGGTTCAAATGGGGTTGAACCAACCGCCAGAGTGTCCGGTTCTTACAACACTGCCCAAAACCTTAAACTACATGCAATATGAGACGGAGGGAGTATAATATAATATAAACGTATTTTTTTGATTCGGACTATTGCTGGTTATCCACGAACTGTAATGTTTTCAACGAAAGACTAATATTTGTTCATGTTTAAGAGCAAATTTCACATCGGCCGACATCGAGTTTGTCTACTACAAAATCAAACTCAAGAGTACAGGCGCGATCCACGTGTCCCGGGGCTATAATATGAGTGTATTCATATTTATATATCGGTTTATGAAGTGAACCATTGATTTGACTATGGCTGGTGATCCCTCAATATCCTCCTGACTGAGTCGATTACCTGCCCGCTGTTTACTGCTTAAATTCATTTGTTCCCAACTTCCCATTCCCATTATTATTACTTTACATAATCTCTTCTCTTCTATCATGTTTTCATGGCGTGATTTCTTTCGTTCCCTCAAAGACTTCAAAATCAATAACAACTCCAATTCGTCTCTGTCATCTCACGTTCACGATTTTCACTTTTGGGAGTTTTCCCCATTTCCAACCACCTCATCATCGCTTAATTTGGTGCGAAAAAGTTGCTGGGCGATTTTGACTTCTAAATGGGAAGAATTCTATACCCCAAACAGGTTTTTACTACTCTTTCTTAATTTAACCTCTTTTGTTGTTTTTCTTTGATCATTGCCTTTGCAATGTCTTGGACTCATCGCATCGCATCATGCTTGAATTCTTCCACTGATTCCATAGATAATTGCTTTTCTGTTCTCATCAATGCTATAATATAATACAATTTTATGTAAATGTAAATTTCTGAGTTTTGCACCAAAGGAATGATGCATGGGGGAACACGGAAAATGACATTAAGGCAATAGAAGTCTTGTGTTTACTAATTCTCCAATAGAAACTAGTGGTTGAATAAGGTTTGAATATCTGTTGGGAGCTCCGTACTACTGACACTTCCGATTGAAGACGTGTCCAATGTCGGGCACTTATCGTGTTGGACACCGACACTTCAATTACTTGTATTTTTCAAATCAAGACCGATGTTTGCGTGTCCGTGTGATGTTCGATGTCTATGTCTGTGTTGATGCTTCATAATAGGTTGGGAGAGGTGTCCATCTCAATTATTTTGTATCGTTAGTTTTGGTGAATAAATGTCTAGTTGGTTACTTCCGAACTCAAGGTTGTAGTTAAGAGGTTTCATTACTCATGCCTTAAATTTTAATACAAGTTTCATTTCTAGTGAGTAAAGTATGATCCTATGTGCATACGTAGGGATGGCAAAACGGGATTGGCCCGCCGGTCCGATCCGCTAGTCCGCTAAAAAATGACGAGTTGGGTTGGTAATTTCATCCCACCAACCCGTCGTAGCCCGCCCCGCCTAGCCCGCCAACTGGGCGGGCCAACGACAGGTCGGGGCGGGCTAGCCCACCAACTTTAATTTTATGCAGCATACGTGTATTTTATCCATAAAGTTGAAGTTAGCTAATTGAGAAAGAACTAATTAAGAATCTCGTGGAAGTAGGAGATAAGGTGATCGACATAAAGATGGGTATGAGGGACACCCCCACTAATTAAAGTCAAAGCTGTCTGGCAATCAGACTCAAGTTAAATAACTTTCCTGTAACCATTCTCCCAAGTTAGAAGAAGACCTTTGATAATAGCCAAAAAGCTCGACATTGATATTAGTTGTAATTCCACGGCTACGAGAAAAACCAAAAGAAAGAAATAAATAGAAATTTCATCTCATAAATTTAGAATGAATAATAACTAGTAAAAGAAAAACACTATCATATAATCATATAATGTGTTTGACGTGCAACACCTGATAAGATATAAGATAATATATATTATCATATATTATTTATTTTTTAGGTACAAAGATAACGTATGTTATTCTTTTGTATATTTTAGATAAACTAATAAATAATGATATGATATATATTATATGTTAATGACAAAACTACTTGTGACGACTATATTTATTTGTTGAAAGAATAAATTAACATTTTTTAATAATAATTTTTTTTTGTCACTTATTTTAATTTTTTAAATTTCAATAGATTTTTTACTTTTAGATGATAAAAAAAAAACAAAATTACCCATATCATAAATCATACATTATTTTTTAAATTAAGGGCCAATATTTTAAATTTTTAATTTAACATCATTTTTTATTTATTTATGTTTTTTAATATATATTTATTTTTTAATAGATTTCACATTTGTTATATTTTAAATATATTTTAGAAGGATAAATGAATACATTATTTTCTTATCATATCCTACTGGTTTCTAACCCAACTCAAACACAGGATAAAATTTTAAATAGAGAGACATGATAAGAAAGTCACAGGATTAAGTTATTATATCCTGCTCGCTCAACAAACACCAGACTGACACAAGATTTGATAGACTTATCATATCTTATCTCCTTATCCTGACTACCAAATGGGCCCTAATAGTTAATATTAAATAGTACATTAAAAATTAAAACTAACATCTCCCTATAACTTATAAATAAATTTAGTTTAGACAAAAGAAAGACGAGAAGAGAAGCTCAATTCAAACTTCATCTTTGGTGCTACGTTGGAGCAAATCCGGAGAGCTCACAACGATTGGGTTTCTTGACAGAAAAAGGTGGCCATCTCAAACTACTTACTGGAAATCTATTGAGATGAGTGATGCTATCCTCCATATCAAGAAGCCGCCTGAGGTGCTCTCGCCTACCAATCATGAGAATCAGATTCGTGGAGCCCTCCATTGAGTGGTACTTTTTCTTTCAGATGTGACGCTCTGTGTGAACTCTAGGGACGATGCTGTCTGAGGTGCTCTCGCCTACCAATCGTGAGAATCTCCAATTTGCTTTCACGCATAAGCTGTGATCTATTTATCATAGGACGTCACTACAAGGAAATCGCGTATTACCGGCAGATTTTTTCCGGCGGATTTTTTCCGTCGGTAAATTTCCTGCGGAAATTTGGCATTTCCGGCGGATTTTTTCCGTCGGTAAATTTCCGGCGGATTTTTTTAAAATTTTAAAAAAACTTAAATTTTTTTAAACATAAATCCGCCGGAAATTCAAAAAAATCCGCCGGAAATGTTTCGGTGACATTTCCGGCGGTTTTTTTGAATTTCCGGCGATTTTTTGTTTTCAAATTTTTTTTTTTTAAAAAACCGCCGGAAATGCAAAAAAAACCGCCGGAAATGTCACCGGAACATTTCCGGCAGATTTTTTTGAATTTCCGGCGGATTTATTTTTAAAAAATTAATAAAAAATTTGAAAAATCCGCCGGAACTGTTATAAATTCCGTCGGAAAGTTTTCAGCTTCCTATAAATAAAAATTTCTCATACACTCTTCTCATTCTCTCATTTCACTCTTATTTCCTTCTCACTTTCTCCTACACCCTTCTACATTTCTCTCTTCTTCTTCTTTCTCATTCATTCTTCTTCCTTCTCACTTCTTCTTCTTTCTCATTCATTCTTCTTCCTTCTCACTTCTTCTTCTTCTTTCTCATATCATTTTTCCATACTCTCTTTGATTCTTTTTTTTACACCATCTTCATTCTCATTCATTCCCACTTATTCATTCTTCTTCCTTCTCACTTATTCTTATTTCTTCATTCTCATACTCTCATTCATTCTTTGTTTTACACAACTCTCTTTCATTTTTATTTATTCTAATTTTTCTTCCTTCTAATTCTATTATTTCTCCTTCTAATTTTTTTTCTATTACATCTTATTTATTTAAATATAAAATTCGAAAAAAAAAAGTTAATTTTTTTTTATTTTTTTTTAAATCCGCTGGAAATTCAAAAAATCCGCCGGAAATGTTCCGGTGACATTTCCGGCGGATTTTTTTGCATTTCCGGCGGATTTATTTTAAATAATTTTTTTTTTTTTTTAAAAAACCGCCGGAAATTCAAAAAAAAACCGCCGGAAATGTCGCCGGAACATTTCCGGCGGATTTTTTGAATTTCCGGCGGTTTTTTAAAAAAAAAAATAAAAAAAAATTAAATTTTGTTCCGCCGGAAATTCATAAAATCCGCCGGAAATTACCGGCGGAAATTCCGCCGGAAACCGTTACCTACGAGCGTTTTACCGGCGGATTTCCGGTGGAAAAAATCCGCCGGAAACGTCTTTTTTCCGGCGGATTTGGTGCATTTCCGGCGAATTTTTTCCGCCGGAAAAACGTGTTTTTCTTGTAGTGCGTGTATAGCTTGGGGTCATGGATTCTGCAATTTTGTGGTGAAATTGGATAGCTCTGTGGCCATTGAGTTGCTTATAGCTGACACTTCTGATTTACACCCTTTGAATCAGTTATTCAAAAGGATTAAAAGCATTGGGAGAGAGGCTAATAGGCCTGTTGATTGGCTAGCAAATGATAGCCTTTCTAGAGACACCGTTTATTGTATTTTTGATGATGTTCCCCTCTCTCTCTCTCAATATTCTTGTGAACGTTGAAAAAAAGAAATTTCGGCTGATTTAGATACTTGTCGTTTGCGGCTTTATACCCTTTGCTTAAAAAAAGTATGACACGAGAATTGTGTATGAACGGTGCAGGTCTTTTGCAACAAGTACATGAACAGTTGGCAAATGAAATATAAATGGTTTTTACTTAGCCATGCCATTCGGGACAAGATTCCTCGTGTGAAACAGCAGTTTCCTATATAAACACATCAAATCAAAAGGATAATATTCTTAGGACATTTTGATTATTTTAGGAAAACAATTATGACAGAATATCATGATCCTATAATTGCTTTTTGACAATGATGATCGTTTAATGCTTCCAATCACAAATGAAGACTTTCCGTGATTGATTTCCTTTCCTTTTACATAAAACCTTTTGCTTACATAATCTTACAATACTGTGAACTGTGAAGTGTATGAACTCTCTCATACATTTTTCTCGTGCAGGTGTGAAGAGGGTGGGAGCCAAGTCTTCACATGCATTGACGATGCTAGCTGCTGTTGGGTTGAAGATGCACCTCCTAAAGTTAATAACCTAGTAAGTCTTCGTTTTTTAATATACGCACTTCATATAAATAAATCGAATAACGAATATTTTCTTTTTGACAGCAACAAATACTTTTGTTTTTGAGAATAAAATATTGGTGAAAAGTAAAAGTTTTATCCGTTAATTTCTCTTCTATATTTCAAAAAGTTTTATCGATGAATTTGCTTCAAAAAGTGTTAGAGGGATCACTCTTTTAAGTAGTTAGAAGGTTCAAACTAGTTTGAAGTTTTATTTTTGGGTAAATTCGGGTATCCACCGCACGGACAGTAGTGACTAATCCCTCGCTCATTGGAGGTGCCTCGAGGGGCAGGAGAGCTGGCTCAGAGTTTTAACGCTGTTCCGTACCCAATGTGGAGATCGAACCCCCGACCCTTAGTTAACGGAGGTTCAGCCCCAACTGCTGAACTCCACGCTCTGGGTTTGTTCTTGTCATTTATATATTAATAATGTTTTACTAGTAATATATAAGTACTATTTATTAATACCTAAACTGCACAAAAAATTATATTCATATAAATTAATTATAAAATATTTAATTTATTCCCAATTTTTGATAATTTATTTAAAAATAGTTAAATACTTCTTTTGATATTAATATTGAGAAAAACAATAAAATAATTTTTTTGACTGCACTAATAAAATACTATTCATTGACAAATTTGACTATCCATTAGAGAATTTAAAAAGATATAAAACATATGATATTATTTTTTTATATATGGAAAGATATTATTTTAAACCTTCCAATCACAAATATTGAAGTTTTATTGATATGTTGTTTATAATTTAAATAATGTTGTTTGAATTTTGATGATTATTTTGATAAAGTATAATTAGAGACCTAATTACTTAATTTTTAAGAGTTGAACATGATTTCTAAATTGTTTTAGACGATCCTGACCGACTTAAAATTATCAATGCAATAAGGGAAGTCATTGAATATATAGTTGACACAGCACGTACAACACACAATAAATTGTTATAAGAAAAAACACACACAAGTTAGGTACTTACGTATATACGTACGTAGTCCTCCAACCATTTTCTGGTCAATGTTTTGCGAGATATTTAAAGTCAATTTCTTGCCTTCATTTATCTATTATCTATTAATTTTAATAAAACTGAATAGAATGCCTTATACCTCCCCCCTCTTTAGATTATCATATTGCTACTTTGCAGGGCTGCCATTGACCCAACCTGTATGGCTTAGTCAAAATTAATCCACTAGCTTAATACTATAATTAAGTTTATATTACTTTTTCTGAATTAACGTTTGAGTCTATGACTTATATTATTTTATTTTTTTTCTTGTTTTCATTCTTATTATTCATTTAATTAAACTTTTCATTTATCTTTAATTAACTAAGTATATTTTTTTTTTAATTTTTATTTTTTTGAAGTTATTTCAATTGTTAATTTTGACAAACACTTTGAATTTGATTTGCTAGCTTATTTGCTACTTTAAATTCAGATATTAATATTGAGAAAACCAATAAAATACTTCTTTTTTTGACTGCACTAATAAAATACTATTCATTGACAAATTTGACTATCCATTAGAGAATTTAAAAAGATATAAAACATATGATATTATTTTAAAATTCAACTTTTTTATAAGAATTAACTTTTATATATATAAAATTTTATTCTCATTGTTTTACTTCACTAATGATTGATTTCTACATTTAATATGATGAAATACAAATTTAAATTTTCTTTATTATTTTTTATCAGTATTTAATTTTTTTAAATAAACACAAAATATAATATTTTAAAATAATTAATTTTTATTGAATATTTACTTTATTTTACCATTATTAAATTGTTAAAATGTTTTTATCTATTAAGTTATTATTGGCCATAACAAAGCACAGGTGTCCACATTCACGTTCACTAGACAACAAGCTCTCTCAAAAATTGAGTTTGTCAAAGTCTTCTTCCCCTTAACACACTCTCTATCCTTTGTCTTAGTCCACCTGTGTCTGTCAGAGAGTCTCTTCCACTCTACCCCATGATCACCAATCTCTTAAAAATGCTTCCTTTAGCTTCAATTTGTGCAAATTAGTTTGTGGGGGTTTTCACTTGAACTTCCTTCCTCTTCAACCACCAGGTTATATACACTTTACTCTTTCTGGGTTTATTGTTTCCTCTTCTTTTTCATTTTTGCTGCTATACTACTTGTTCATGCCCTTTTTTGTAACTTCCACTTGTTCCTATAACCAAATTGCAGCTCCTCAAAACTTGGAATCTTTCATATTGTTGTATATAATTATAATATAAGTGTGTGTGTATATACTAAATTTGTAAGTGTTTGCATGAAAAAGGGCATAGATATGTTTGACTATTTGTTAATGTTAAGTGTTAACTATTTCCTTTGAAACTATAGAGGTTGGATTGTACTTCATTTCAATAATTGTATGGTTAGTTTAGGTCATAGGTTGTCTAATTGGTTGTTTTCTTCCAAGCTTCAGAAGGTTTTAAGATTAGGGGATTGTTTGCTTCTCTCTCAATAGAAGTTCCACTGAAGAATCTTTTTTGTGTCATTAAAAAACTTCATGTGTAAAGTCATATACACCATTCTAAATTTGACTGCAGGCCATATGTTGGGTTTTTTGAGGAACTGTGGAAGTATGGATTGTTGTTGGGCCAATACACCAACGAGCTCTGACACCACTTGTTAGTCTGGACAACTAGGATCTTCCTTGTGAATATTAGAGCTGTCATAATGGGCTGCCGACCCGGCCCAGCCCAACCCAATGGGCCAAAGTGCAAAAGCGAGCTGGTCTGGATCAGCTGAGTTATCTACTGGACTGCGTTTTTTGTAGTCCAGCCCAGCCCAAAATACTTGGTCAGCGGGCCGGCCCATTCCCGTTTTTAACAATGGAAAGCAAAAAAAGTGTCAAAAAAACTGGCCCACTTTGGCCCATGGGAAAACTGGGACGGGCCAAAATGTTTTGGTTCTTTTCCGGCATCCACTTTTTAAGCCCAGCCTAGCCCATAACACTAGCCCATCTGGCCGGCCCGCAAGGCTGAGCCAAAATTGACACCTCAACTTGTGATGCATTGAGTTCCATCTAGCTTTGTCACTAGCAGACAGTCTTTGGTTTTTCAAATTTTGAGCTGAATTGGTTTGTTTAACTTTAATATTGCTGATATGGTACATAGACACATATATATATATATATATATATATATTGATACCTTTCTGGTTCCATAAAAATTTTCAGAATCATCAAACAGAAACATGGTTCCTTATGAAAAAGATGAGGTACCAATGCTATCGGCAACATGTGGACAACTATCTGATGAACCTGTGGATTCTTCTAGCTTCCAAAGGCTCGTATACAGAACAAGAAGTGCTTCGATTTCTATTCCTCTGGCTTCCCTGGAGCAACATGAGAGACCAACTAATGTAGGACATACCGGTCCACTTCGAACTACGAGGAAAATCCCCTTTGTGCAGATGAGTGGTCCACTATGTCCTACACCCAGAATTGGAAATATTTTGCAGAATACAGGAAACAAAGTAGGGGAGAACAACAAGACAGAAAATTTTTCTACATTTGATAGCTCAGATGAAAATCAATGGAACAACAACAATTATGATAGAAAAAATGAACATTTACTTAGGTCTGGGCAACTTGGAATGTGTAATGATCCTTATTGTACTACTTGTCCTACTTACTTCAAGGCTTCTCAGCAAAGAAATCCAAAGACTTCCACTATATTTGATCCCAAGGTATCCTTCTTCCAAAAATAAACCGTTATTTTTTCATAAATTTAAGAAAATTTCGACTTCTAAGTTCTAAGTTGATTTCAATTATCTACTGCATAATGAATAGACATGATTGTATAGACTTCAAGTACAATAAGTATAAAGTATGCAGAAATGTACCAGCTAGTAAACAACATTATTTTTCAAATTGTCGATGCTTTTGTCGCATGAATATGGACTCCTAGACAAATTAGCAGCTCCTAATATGCCATTAATTTTTGTTTAGTTTTGTTGTTTTTTTTATAAACTCTGTTGGCAAAAGAAAACTAATTTATGAGAGAATAACTTATCTTCTAGAAGTCGAAGGCACCACTCTAACCGCAAGTTAAAACCTCCCACTGGACTTATAGCTTGTGGAATTTTTCTGTTATGTCAACAATGGGTTGGTTTGATCCCTATAATTTTGACAGAAGTTAGATTTAGTCCTTATAGTTCAAAATCACTTGAGAAGTCCTTATATTTTTCAGATAATGCAAAACAATCCCTATTAGCTAAGCTGATTCCTTATTCGTAGTGAAAATATAGGGACGGATTTTGGACCACCTTGCATTGTTTGAAACTTGCAAAGGCTATTTACATTCTTTGAAAACCAGAGACATTCTTTGAAAACCATAGAGGCATTTTAATACAATTTTGAAACAAAGGGACTTTGCTTGTAGCTGTAGTGGTACTAGAAATGAAATCGTGGAATGAGCTTGTATTATTAATGGAAATGGAAGTCTAGCATCAGAAGCTAGTATTACAGCTCAGAAGTACAATGCAAATATGGTGATGCTGATACAGAGTAGAGAGAGAGAAAAGAAATCAAGTACTCACTAACAGCATAAGATTCCCTCTACCCAATTACCCCTTACATATAGACTAGTGCTTCACAAATTCATCCCACATGGGGTGGTCCCGTTTGCTCCTAGTGCTGCGCCTCACACCAGCATTTCCGTTCCACTCTCCTACCTGGCGCGTGCTTCCCACATCCTCTGACTCAGCATTATCTTTTCCTTTTTTAACATTCTCATTCATAACAATACCATCCCCTTTAAAAGCAACCTTGTCTTCAAGGTTGAGATTAGGAAAGTTGTTCACAACATCAGCTCTGTCTTCCCATGTTGCTTCAGTACTTGGAATGCCTTCCCATTTGACCAGCACTTGAGGAATCTGCT
Source organism: Astragalus membranaceus (assembly GCA_039519185.1). Classification (NCBI taxonomy): domain Eukaryota; kingdom Viridiplantae; phylum Streptophyta; class Magnoliopsida; order Fabales; family Fabaceae; genus Astragalus; species Astragalus membranaceus. The sequence goes on along the minus strand of CM076853.1, from coordinate 38,002,948 downwards.
GGCTGCCTCTGAACACAGTTCTGGTCTGCAAAATGCTCTCAGCTTGCATAATTGGACCTTCCTCCACGGTTGTGAGAGGTAATGGAAAGTAAGGGTCAGTGACTTCCCCTTTGAATTTCTTAAGTTGAGACACATGAAATGTGTTATGTATCTTTGCTGCATCAGGTAATTTCAGTGTGTATGCAACCAGTCCAACCTTAGCAATTATAGGAAAAGGACCGAAGTACCTCATTCCCAACTTCTGATGCTTCCTCAAAGCTGCTGAGTTCTGCCTGTAAGGTTGCAATTTCACCAACACCAACCCCCCCAGCTCATAATTCACATCAAGCCTCTTCTTATCTGCTTGTGATTTCATGTTCTGCTGAGCCCTCTGCAAATTAAATTTCAAATCTGCCAAAATCTGATCACGCAGTAACAGCTGTTCTTGCAATTCTGGTGGCTCCTTTGAGCTAGGGCTGTACTTAACTACCATTGGAGGATCTCGGCCATATAGAGCCTTAAATGGAGTCATACCAATGCTCGTGTGAAAAGATGAGTTATACCAATATTCTGCCCAATTCAACGCCTTGTACCATGACTTGGGACTGTTGGCAGTGAAGCATCTCAGAAACATTTCCACGCACTTATTAATTGCTTCTGTCTGTCCATCACTCTGAGGGTGATATGCTGAACTCATAGCCAATGTTGTGCCTTGTAATTGAAAGAGATGCTGCCAAAATTTGGTGGTGAACACCTTATCTCTATCGGACACAATAGATTTAGGCATACCATGCAATTTAACAACATTTGCCATAAACATTTCAGCCACTGATTTGCTCGTATAGTCAGTCTTAAGACCCATAAAATGAGCATATTTTGTTAATCTATCCACCACCACCATGATTACAGTAAAGCCAAAAGAAACAGGAAATCCAGTAATAAAATCAATAGAGACATCGTCCCATACCTGAGCAGGAATCGGTAATGGCTGCAAAAGTCCAGCTGGAGCTGTATTCAGAGTTTTGGCTTGTTGACACACCAAACAATTCTCCACAAATGTCTTAACATCTTTCCTTAAAGTGCTCCAGAAAAATTGAGGAGTGATTCTCGCCACAGTTCTCGCAATACATGCATGACCTCCAACTGGGGAAGAATGGAATTCCTGCAATATTTGTTGAACCAATGTGCTCTGCTTCGGGATGACAAGTCTGGCATTCCACAACAGCAGCCCATCTTTCATAGTATAGGGACCTGCAGACCCATTCTCTTGACACTCCTTCATAGTAGCTTGCAATTGAGTATCATGAGCAATTTCAGCCTTTAACTGCTGAAGGAAAATCACTTGTGGTTCAGACCAAGCTAAGTTCATCAATCTGGAAAGAGCATCCGCAGCTTGATTGTCTTTCCCCGGTTTGTACTCTATCTTGAAGTCATAGCCCATGAACTTATGGAGCCAAGCTTGTTGTTCAGGCGTTTGTAGAGATTGATCTAAAAGACTCCTCAAACTCTTCTGGTCTGTTCTGAGGATAAATTGGTGCCCCAATAAATAATGTCTGTACTTGGCAAGAGCTGCTGTAATGGCATGAAATTCCCTCACATATGCAGACTGTTTCTGCATCCGTGGTGCCAATTTCTTCGAAAAATAAGCAATAGGGTGGCCTACTTGGCTTAAGACAGCCCCTATGCCTGTTCCGGAAGCATCCGTTTCGAGCACAAATGGCATTTCAAAGTTGGGCAGAGCTAAAACCGGAGCACTCGTGGCAGCTATTTTAAGTTTCTGAAAAGCTTTTTCTGCAGACTCAGTCCAAACAAAAGCTTCTTTTTTCAGTAAGTTGGTCAATGGAGATGCAATTGAAGCGTAAGATCTGATAAAACGCTTGTAATAGCCCGTAAGACCCAAGAATCCCATGAGTTGTTTTAAATTCCCTGGCCTCGGCCAGTCACAAACAGTCTGGATCTTGGTTTTCTCCATTGCTACGTCGTAGCCCGAGACCATATGTCCCAAATATTCCACCTCACCTAGCCCAAAAGAACACTTGGACAGCTTTGCATAAAGAACATGTTGTTGCAGTAACTGTAACACAGTTTCCAGATGTGTGAGATGTGAATTCCATGTAGGGCTATACACTAAAATGTCGTCAAAGAAAACTAAGACACATTTCCTCAACAGTTTGTGAAAAACCCTATTCATCAAGCTTTGAAAGGTTGCAAGCGCATTGGTAAGACCAAATGGCACTACTAGCCATTCATAATGCCCGTGGTGTGTTCGAAATGCCGTCTTGTGTCTATCTTCCGACCAAAATCTGATGATATCCACTTCGAAGATCTAACTTAGAAAAGTATTGAGCACCATACAGTTCATCAATCAATTCATCCACTGTAGGCATTGGGAAGCTATCCTTGACCGTGATAGCGTTAAGGGCTCTATAATCGGTACAAAACCTCCAAGAACCATCTTTCTTCTTGACTAGCACTATAGGAGATGAAAATGGGCTAGTGCTTGGTTGGATAATGCCTTGACTCAACATAGCCTGGACCATCTCCTCAATCTTTGCTTTTTGGCTATGCGGATATCTATAAGGTTTAACCTTCACTGGTTGTGACCATTCTTTCAAAAAAATGACATGATTTTGGTCCCTGTTTGGAGGCAAACCAGTAGGTGTGCGAAACACATCCTGATATGTGTGTAATAACATCACCATATCAAGTTCCATGTTGGAAGGTAAGTCTAACCACCTATCTGTTGGATGCTCTGGCTCAATTAATTCCAATGTGAAGCATTCAGCAATTGACTGCGTTTGGTGGAATCTTCTGAACAAATGTAACTGAGCCACTTCTGGTTTTTGATTTTGTTCTCCTTGCAATGTAATAAATTTACCCTTCAAGTAAAACTTCATCATTGCAGTCGCATAGTCAGCCACATGAGGTCCTAATGAAGCAAGCCAAGGTTCTCCCAAGATGACATCAGCACCTACCACAGGTAATAGGTATGCAGAAACCGTAATGTCCTGCCCATTAATTTGCAGAGACAGTTCTTTCACCATGCCTTCAGCTGTCATTTTCTGTCCATTTCCCACAAGTACTTGCCACTTTGGTGCCGGTTCCACAGGTAACTTTAAACAATGGACAATTCTAGGCTGTATAAAATTGTCCGTGCTTCCTCCATCTAGCAATATAGAGACTGCCATTGACCCAATTCTTCCTTGAAATCGGATAATACCAAAACCTCCTGAGCCTTTCATTGCATTGAGGGATAAGGGATGTTCTAAGGAGTCTTGTGTTATGGTTGCGGTGGGTATATCTAGTGGTGGGGTTTCCGCGGTGTTCTCAGCCTCTGTTTCGTCTGTTTGGATCAACATGAGGTGTTTTGTTGGGGCATTTATGAGTAAAAGAGAATTTGTCATCACAAAAATAACAAAGGCCTTTCTCTTTCCTCAATTGCATTTCAGCAGGGGAAATTCGTCTAATGTTTGGGTTTTTCTGGTTAAAATTCATGAGTCTAGTGGGTGGAGTGTTTAGGACAGGGGGTTATTTGGTTTGTCAGAGAATTGGGTTTTGTTTGGAGTGAAGGAAGCTCTAGTGTTTGTGTTTGTGTTTGGGTTGGCTGAGTTGGTTGGTTTAGTGTTTAGGCTGGTTTTTTGGGCAATTTGTTTTTCTTCATAGACCTTAGCAAGTGCTACGGCCAAATGGAGGTTGGTGTATGGATCATCACATCCCTGCGTATATCATCATTCAAACCACTAACAAACAGTCCACAACTGCATCATTACTTAGCCCATAACTCGGTTAGACAAGCAAGTAAATTCCAAATAATACGCATTCACAGTGGTTGTTTGTTTCAGTTTAAATAAAGCACCTCTAGGGCAATCATATAATGAAGGGCCAAAATCTAATTCCAGTGCTCTAGTAAATTCTTTCCAAGACTGAAAAAAGGTAGTTCTTTGTAACATTTGAAACCCTGGAACTACATCTTCATCCAAATTAACCGAAGCAATAGTGATACGATCAGAATCAGAGGTATTGTAATACCCAAAAAATTGCTCAGCCTTAAAAATCCAGTCTAACACATTTTTCCCATTAAATCTAGGAAAATCTAGTTTGATTTTACTTACCTGAAACCCAGTAGTCATTGAGTTCTTTACACCGTGCTGCCAATTTGGACCACAGTCCCGATCCAAAAGCGATTCCAGCGCCTCAGTATTCGCGTGAGTTTGGCATCTGCAGCTGCTTGATTCTCTTCTATTTTGGTGAATCTGGCGTCATTCGTTGCTGCTGCACTCTCGATGGCTTCAGAGTTCTTTTTCAGATCTGCATATATTTCCTTCATTCGTGTATTGTCAGCCATGATGTAGATGAAAGCACCAATGTAGTGGTACTAGAAATGAAATCGTGGAATGAGCTTGTATTATTAATGGAAATGGAAGTCTAGCATCAGAAGCTAGTATTACAGCTCAGAAGTACAATGCAAATATGGTGATGCTGATCCAGAGTAGAGAGAGAGAAAAGAAATCAAGTACTCACTAACATCATAAGATTTCCTCTACCCAATTACCCCTTACATATAGACTAGTGCTTCACAAATTCATCCCACATGGGGTGGTCCCGTTTGCTCCTAGTGCTGCGCCTCACACCAGCATTTCCGTTGCACTCTCCTGCCTGGCGCGCACTACAAGAAAAACAGGATTTTCCGGCGGGCAAAATCCGCCGGAAAAGCCATATTTCCGCCGCAAAATCGTACTTTGCGGCGGATTTTTGTCGCCGGTAGCCAGCTCGAAGCAAACGTTTCCGGCGGAAAATCCGCCGGAAATTTTCGGCGGATTTTCCGCCGGAAATGAATTTTGCGGCGGATTTTAAATTTTTGGAATTTTCCGGCCGATTTTAAAGGCATTTGCGGCGGATTTTAAAAATTTTTTTTTTTTTTTTCGGAATTTTTTTTTTTTAAAAATCCGCCGCAAATGCCAAAAATCCGCGGCAAAAGCCAAAAAAAAAATTTAAAAAACCGCCGAAAATGCCTAAAATCCGCCGCAAAATCCAAAAAAAAATTTTAAAAATCTGGCGGTAAAAAATTTGAATTTTTGAATTTGTTTTTCAATTTTTTCGAATTTTAATGTTTAATTTGTATTTTAATAAAAAGTAAGAAAAAATGAAAATGAAGTAGAATATGAGAAAAAATGATATAGAAAAGAATGAAAATAAATAAATGAATGAGAATGTAAAAGTAGGAAGGAATAAGAATGAAAGAGAATGATATAGGAGAGAATGTGAATAAAGAAGTAAGAAGAAATAAGAATTAAGGAGTGAATGAAAAAGAATGAAGAAGGAAGGAGAAATATATAAGAGAGATATGTAGAGAAATTTATGGAGATGAGAGTTAAGAAATATAGAAGAGAGATATGTAGAGAAATATAGAAGAGAATGAGAATGAAATAAAGAGTGAAATGAGAGAATGAGAGGAGTGTAGGAGAAATTTGTATTTATAGGCGAATTTTTTCCCTCCGAATTTTCCGGCGGATTTTTGAAATTACCGGCGGATTTTTTGAAATTTTTTTTGGCTTTTGCGGCGGATTTTTTGGCATTTGCGGCGGATTTTTTAAAAAAAAAAAAAATTTGGGGACAAAAGAAGTATTGTCATTGAAAATTTCATGTTCCGTCATTATTTATGCAACACTTCCGATAGCATTATAATTGATCTTATCGTAATCTTTTTAATTTTCTTTCGCTGAAATTATTTGCTCTTACTTTCATATAACTGAGCATACTTATGTTCTTGTTTTGAATGTTGACAGTTCCACAATTCTCTTTATGGTGATGCGAAAGGTTTTGGAAGAAAACTTGTTTCTTTCTGCTATTCATGTATTCCTGGAGTTATGAACCCTCATACTAAAGTTGTACAACAATGGAACAAGATTTTGGCCATATTTTGCTTGGTGGCAATTTTTGTTGATCCATTATTTTTCTTCTTACTCTATATAAAGAAGGTATGGTTCTATTCCTTTTATTTAATTGTAAAATTTTGCAAGTTGTATGTAGTATATACCAGATAATACTAATCTTTCCCCGCTACTAATTTGGAAAATTTACTTTACTTTTTCTCATTCATTTTCTGCAGGAAAATAATTGTATTGTTATCAACAGGAATGTGGCAACAGCACTTGTTTTACTTAGAAGCATAAATGATGTTGTATATTTCTTGAACATTCTACTCCAGGTAATTTATCTTAAACCACCTTTTCGGAAAGTTCCCCTCTCACTTCCCCTTACATTTACTTTGTTCTAACCCATCTATGCATAAAATGATGTCATATACTACTATGGTCTCTTTTATAAGGAAAACTTGGTCAACGGAAGTTGATGTTTTTTGGATCAAATACATCAAGTTTTGTTGACCGACTTTGCTTATAAGAGACCAGAGGGAGTCAACCAAAGCCTTTATCATGCTAGTTCGGCTAATGTCTTGTCAAGAATCAGGTCTAATGATAGAAAGCTTAAATCTAGATATCTTGGTTTGATTTGACATATGATTTTCATTAGTCTATCTTTACCTCTAGCTATGGACCATCTTTCTGATCTACCCTCCTTACTTCACAACAAGTTTGTAATTTTTATTATTCAATTTTGCTGAGTCTGAGTAGGTAATTGTTTCTTGATTGATTGCGTATAGACAAATTAAATAGACAGGAAGTGCAAGTAACAAGTAGCTTGTAGAAGTAAAGTATGTATAAAATAGGAGGCGTATACAAGAAATTAACACTGTATATTCACTAAGAAGGTGAAGGTAATTACTCATTCTCAATAGGTGGAGTATAAAATACTAAAGATATATATTTTATAATTCTACAAAATATTTATGTTGCTGTAAATTAGTATAAAGTGCAGGTAATTCAGGTATTAGAGATGCAGAAATGGACTAGTTGCTAATTGTTTAGTCTAGCTTACCGCGTTTTCATAATTTATAGCTTAAAGAAATAACCCTGTTGAATTGATTGTTTGCAGTTTAGGTTGGCTTATGTTTCTCCCGAGTCAAGGGTGGTTGGTGCTGGAGATTTAGTTGACCAACCAAAGGAAATTGCTCTTAATTACATTAAGAGTTATTTTTTCTTCGACTTATTTGTTGTAGCACCACTTCCTCAGGTAAATGTCTTCCTATCTCTCCATGCTGCTCACAAAACCCAAATGCTTTTAAAACCGCAAGCTATTAGCTTCAATCACAGTTGCACATAAATGCTTTATATCTCACAAACTTCTACATGAAGAAATTCTTTCTCCTTGAATAATAGAGATGCTAGAGCCAGTATATCTTGACAATTTGTAGTAGAGGCTTTAGCCTAGAGCCTCTGATACCTTGTTAAGGCTACTTATCCTGAAAGCTTAATCTACTAATTATATGTTACACAAATTTTCTTTTCTATGTATTTCCTTTTGTGGATGAGTAACATTTCTAATTATCTGGACATCACCAAGTGCATGAAACCATGTAGATGACAAGAGAGTGAAAGAAAAAATATGATGTACTTATATCAAAATCCTTGTCATGACATATGAACTGAAATACTTGCAGATGATGATATTGTTCGTACTACCAAAGGCCTTGGGGTTGTCAGGGGCAAATTATGCTAAGAATATTCTTCGTCTAGCAATCCTTGTACAGTATGTTCCTAGATTATTCAGGTTTTTGCCTATGCTAATTGGCCAATCTCCAACTGGATTCATATTTGAGTCGGCCTGGGCAAATTTTGTTATAAATCTTCTCATTTTTATGCTATCTGGCCACGTTGTTGGTTCATGCTGGTATCTCTTTGGTCTACAGGTGAGTGAAAAAGTCATTGAAGTTTCATTTTCAAAAATTATAAAATTTTACGGAAAGAAAAAGCATAAATATTAATTTATTCACTTGAATGCTTCTTTTTCATATATATAATATGATAATATGCTGCAAGAGTTATAGTGGAAATGAAGTATGATATTGTTAGTGGTTATGTGGTTGTATTTTCTTAGGAGTTTAATCCTTCCAAACTACTTTATAGATAATGAAATTCAATTGTTATTAGAGCCTGTGTGCTTGAAAGATGAATGGTTCAATTAAAATCAGGAATTTAATTCTGTAAATCAAATGAACTATAAGTAACGTTCAACTTCTCTCCTTTTATCATTGCAGAGGGCTAATCAATGTTTGCGAGATGCATGCCACCACTATAATCTAACTAACTGCATGGAATTGATTGACTGTGGTCCTAAAGTAAGCAAAACATCGGCTGATCTGTGGAGCAAAAATGAGGGTGCCATTGCTTGTTGGAATGCCACATCTGGTGTTTTTTCTTATGGCATTTATGAACATGCTATACCACTTACTATAGAAACTAAGGTGATCAACAAATATGTGTATGCACTATTCTGGGGTTTCCAGGTATGTATTGTTAAGGCGCTATGAAAATTATTTTATAGGCAAATGTTAGTGGTTATTAATTAGTTAGGTGAGGAAAATGCTAGTTTATGGAATTTGAAGGCGCTATGAAGATTTATAGGCAAATGTTAGTGGTTATTAATTAGTTAGGTGAAAAAAATGTTAGTTTCCGGAATTTGAACCTGAATTTCCATGTGCCGAAGATAAACTCTTTAATAACATAGCTTCTTAATAAATCAGGTAGCTATTATACAAAAGTTATTGGGGATGTCTCATAACCAACTATGGTGGATGATAAAAACTAACATTTGCAAAGTAAATAGGTAACTAAATCAACCCATCTTTTTCTTTATATACGTAGTTTTACTAAACACATTCATGAGATTAACTTTGATCTTAAAAGAATATAGAAGATAAGGGTCGAAATTTAGAACATAAGATTATGTGCTCTAATATTATGTCTAGACTGAAGTTTAACCAGCACTAAAAAGTATTTGAATAGTTTGATATGTCTTAACAATTATACGCTTGTGATCTTTAATACAGCAAATCAGCACTTTAGCTGGTAACCAAACCCCAAGCTATTTTGTGTGGGAAGTCCTTTTCACCATGTCCATCATAGGAATGGGACTCTTACTTTTTGCACTTCTCATTGGAAATATACAGAACTTTCTTCAGGCTCTTGGACGAAGGTAAAAATTTTCGATCTATTTTGCTATGAATCTTAGTTGTTGGTGACAACATTGCCTTTTGTCATCTGTTTTCTTCATCATCTATCTATCTAATAAGTAAAAGAGACTTGATATTAGATATTAAATACACATTTATTTTAATATGTTTTTTTATGTACATTTATTTTAATGTTAGTTATAACATTTCAATTTATTTTATCAACTAATTTTATCATTTCATCTGATTACTATGGAAAATATTAATTATAATAGTTATTAAATATAATTTTTTGTCAGAAAAATATTAAATGTAATACTTTATTAGACATTCTAATAAATATTGAATTTAATAATAACATCTAATTATTAATTGTAAGATGTAACAACTAATATAACACAGTCAACATCAAGATTTAGTGTTCAACTACATTTATCTTTGAACACCTAAAAATCGTGGTTCACATTCAAATTCGTAGTTAATGAAGTTCATATGATGGTTAATAAGTTACGACACCCGATATATCCATTAACCAAATCTAATACTTCATTAACCACAAATTTAGGTGTTCCAAATAGATGTTCAAATAACTTTCTCATTTTAGAATAGATACTTGTGGGACTAGGAAAAAGTCTTCTCGAAGTATTGTTGGTCGGTTAAATTTTTTTTGTAAATTGATAGAGAAGTTCTGAGGTGCTCAAGTCATAGGGTCGTAACAAAATTGATATGTTTTCTTCTATCGTGCTCACAGGAGGGTAGAAATGCAACTTAGAGGTCGTGATGTTGAGCAGTGGATGAGCCATCGCCGCTTACCAGAAAATCTCAAAAGGTACAAAATGTTGTAATCTCTCAATGAATCAAATAATGTCATAAGGTCTTGTTAGTCACATACTATTTCAATCCAAATCTCTCTTACTGGTTTGGCCAATTGTATTCTTTTTGTCTTCTCTCTTCTCTTCTTGATTCTTGCGGTGTGTTTATCTATATTCCCTCAAAGATTCTTGGGCGTGTGGGTTAATCCGTTGATGTGTGCGGTTTTCCCCAACAGTGGTATCAGAACAGTTATCCCCAACAGGTTGTTTTGCACATTAGTATTATTAGTATGCTTATTGTTGAAACGCATGCAGAGTAACCGTTGAGAATGTCTTATTAACATGATGTCATGATATCCATTTCCTTATTAACGGAGTCAACTTTAATGCTTAAAGTAGAGAGTAATATCAATTCACTTCTCTATTTCTTCTCATACTATACTATTTCTAAATATTTCAATCATCCCCTTATGAATTTAAGTTCTAGTAACCACAGTGATATAATCCATTTACCGTTGGTAGAGCTATTGATTATTATAAAATAGGACATATAGGACTCGATTCTAAGAAAGAAATATGTGAACTATTTTTTCATTTTATTTAGGGTAAGTTTGGGAGGGAAGGTTTTGGAGGGGAGGGGTTTGGAGGGCCTGGTCTATATTTTAATATCTATTTGAGATTTTAAAAAATTGAAAGAATAACATGATAGATAATGATAAAACATTGTTAATCACACTTCATTTTTGTTTAGAAACATTTTATAGCTTCCTCAATTTAAAATTGAAAATCAAGCCCTCCCCTCCCCTTCTAAACCCTCCATCCAAACATACCCTTAGATTCTATGTCACCTGAAATTATGGGTCACTATAATGTACAAATGATGAATACCATGTATGTGATGCAGGAGAGTGCAGCAGGCTGAACGGTATAATTGGGCTGCAACAAGGGGGGTTAATGAGGAAATGGTTTTGGAGAATTTGCCCGAAGATCTCACGACAGAAATAAGACGTCATCTATTCAAATTTGTTAAAAAAGTAAGCATTGGAACATTTGTGGCATAAATAACATATGTTATGATTAAGTGCATTAAACAAGCCTAGGTGCTCTCTATAATTATGATTTGATTTTCTTTAAGGATCTAATATTTTTGTAGGTTCGAATTTTCGCCCTGATGGATGAGCCTATCTTAGATGCCATTCGTGAGAGACTAAAACAAACGACATACATTAAAGGAAGTAGAATTTTGAGTAAAGGTGGTCTTGTAGAGAAGATGGTTTTTGTTGTGCGTGGAAAATTGGAGAGTAGGGGAGAAGATGGAATTCCACTTCCATTATCTGAAGGAGATGCTTGTGGTGAAGAACTTCTAACATGGTATCTTGAACATTCTTCTGTAAGCAAAGGTACAACAAATACTTGACACTACATAAAATGTTTGACTTTTATCTTAATCATTTTGAAAGTCACACATATCATGGTTTATGATTGACTGCTGGTATAAAAAAACTTTACACTAATGATGCATAACTATTAAACTCATAAATTATAATTGCCAACTTGGCCTCAATACAAAACAAAACAAAACAAGAAACATGGCTCATAACGTGGGTTCTCTTGCAGATGGTAAGAAAGTAAGACTTCCAGGACAGAGGTTGCTGAGCAACAGAACGGTAACATGTTTAACCAATGTGGAGGCATTTTCACTTCGCGCGACAGACATCGAAGAGGTTACAGTTCTTTTTGCACGATTCTTGCGGAGTCCTCATGTTCAAGGAGCACTAAGGTCATTCATCATTCATTCATTCTATTTCATTCGTGTACTTCTGTTTATACTTCACCATATTCTTCAGCTTTTTATGATTTGCAAAAACAAATATCAATTAAATATCTTTCATAAAAATGTTGCTCAACTATATCTATGACTTGTCTGTATTGCATATACATATATCCCCATGCTTCATATTCAATACATTGGATATATAACCACATTCTTCATTTTAAAAAAAGACAATTCATAATCATATTGCATATCTATTGCAACACCTAGTATCCAAATTCATAATTTTTTCTTACTTAAAAAAAGTGGAGAAAAGGAAGATAAAAAAACAGGACTTCACAAAAATACATTACAAGTATGTGATTTATATCCTATCATCAACACTTCAGATTGAATGCTTGTCCGATGCCCTGCGCATGTTGTCCACTATTCGACACGTGTCGATGTCAAAGACACAATGCAACACATTTGCTTACATTCAATCACTTTCATTTTCTCAAATTACTATTAGTGTCATGTATGTATTAGCGTCATATGTATCGATGCTTCATAAATATTTACTTTAAAAATCGAAGCAGTGATAGAATGATGTGATAATTGTATGGTGTTAGGTATGAATCACCTTATTGGAGATCCCTTGCTGCAAATAGAATCCAAGTTGCTTGGAGATACAGGAAAAAACGTCTAAGTCGCGCTAATACCTCACAAGTAGATCAAAGGTTTTAGTCCCTATATAGGTTGTTCTGTAATTTTTGTGATAGGGTTGTATGTAGTCTCTAGTCCTGGTATATCTCTACTTGAAGTCCTAGGTTATATTGTAATTGTAATATTTGATAAACTATTCAGTCATAGGTAGTACTCCTTGGAATAGTAGTATACCTCTACCTGTGAGGTTTGCTTAAATTGCAAGGGATTTATGAAGTAGCCAAGTAGGTGATGTATAGTGAATTTATATTCTTAAGTTCATTATGATGAATTTAGCAACTGACATTTTAGTTTATGAAAATGATAACAGAAACCTGAATTTTAAAAATTAGACATTTGTAATATGAATTTATACGTAAAATTAATATATGGGGGTGTTTATGATCAAAATAACATTTACTTACAAATTCTAAAAACTAAGGTTGAATTAGGTCATTTATATCCTCACCTCCCATTTTAATTTTTGCACCTCTCCTATCTATGTAATATTCACCTCCCATTTTAATATTTGCACCTCTCTCTCTCCCTCCCTCCCAGAGTCGCCCTATTAAATAGATCTCTCTAAGTCACTCTCCCAGAGTCGCCCTATTAAATAGAAATGAACTAAATAAATGATATATAAGAGATATGATCAATATACTCCACGCCTCAAGGTTTTGGGGGGAGATGTGATGTCCTAGTCTCTGTGGTCGTGGTCATTTACCCGCGCGCTCTCAAACTCTCCAACAATTATTATCATAGCATGGTTCGACTTTGTGGGGAGCGTGAAGTTGATCTCTGTTTGGATCAAGTGTAGTGATGTAAGTGACTTACACTTGAGAGAAAGATTGTTGGATATAAGTGTGAATTGGATATGGCTTTGAGATAGGCCTTGCCAGCTTGGCAGCTTGTCTCTTGGTTTTTTGTCCTCCTCCAGGTATTGTTGTTTTAAATGTGGATGGTAGTGCCATTGTCCATCCTCATGTTTCGGAGTTTGGAGGTATCATACGGCATAAAAATGGTGAATTCTTCCATGGTTTTTGTAGGAATGATGAGATTTTAGCATGCGGAAATTTTAGCTTTGCTTCATGGGGATGGGTTGTGTTGATATTAAGGATTTAGGTACGTTTGTTGCAACTCTGATTCTTTAATCACAATTGGTCTTGTCTAGCATGGTGTGGGCCCCCATCACAAGTATGGCAACAAAATCATAGGTGATTGCTTTCCCCACACCCCCTCCTACTCAAAACACACCCCTTCACCCTACACATTTACCAAACTAACCCCACTTAAAATTGATTTTCCCCCTCTACCCCTCTCCCTCTTCTTCTCCTTCAACACAACACACCCCTCTAAAATCCCAAACCTCCCCCCCCCTCTCCACTCCAAACCCACCCATCCTCACCTTCATCATTCACTCCTATTCAACTACCCAACATTGGCAACTAGCTCAAGGTAATAACCCTACCAAACTTTTTTCATTTTGGTTCTGTTTTCAGTTTTTCACGCCATTTTTTTTTCTGTATTCGCGCTCCGTTCGAACAGGGTCGTTCGAACATGTTCGAATGATCGTGTTCGAACAAGTGTTTAATGGGGTGTGACTTTGCTTGGTTCGAACAGCATCATTCGAACGTGTTCGCATAAGGCCGTTCGAACAGTGTTCGCATAAGGCCGTTCAAACAGTGTTCGCATAATCCCAACTGTAGCAGATGAGATGACAACTGACGTCGTAGAATCCCAAGATTTTACTAGTTCGTTCAAAATGGATACGGTAATAATGAATTAGTTGTTTTAATTTTAGCGAACTATTCAATTTATTTAACTGACACTTAGTAATTGAATTTCAGTTATTCCCTAGTCGTGAGGAGCTGCTGACGTGGGTGCGTGCGGTTGGAAAATCTCTTGGGATGGTGATTGTTATAGGAAGATCTGACACCGGACGACGATCAGGTAAACAATACTGCATGTTGATTTGTGATAAAGCTAGATCTTACAAGACAAATGTTGAGGAAGGCACGAACACTAGAAAATGTTGTTGTCAGTTCAGACTGAAAGGGAAATTTATTAAGAAGCTTGGAGGATGGATTTTGAGGGTTATGAATGGAACTCATAACCATGGTATGGCTACTTATCATGAAGGACGTCCGTACATTGGTAGGTTATCTTCAGAAGAGAAGGATCTAGTGGCTAGAATGACTAGGAACCATACTCGGCCAAAATTGATACTGAATGAGCTGAAATTGATGAAGCCTGATGATAACTATACGGTTGTGAAACAAATTTACAACTGTCGTCAAAGGCAAAGGTTGGCTATGCGTGAGGGTAGGACTGAGCTCCAACAACTGATGTTTTATTTGCAACGCGATAATTATGTTTACTGGACTCGACTTGCAGAGGGAACTACCGTTGTGAAGGACATCTTTTGGGCACATCCAGATTCCATTGAGCTTCTAAACACCTTCCCGGTTGTTTTGTTGATTGATTCCACCTATAAAACCAACCGGTACAGGTATCCGTTGGTTGAGATCGTTGGTGTAACATCAACAGAGAAGACTTACTCTGCTGCATTTGCTTATGTCAATTGGGAGAGGATGGATAACTTTGCATGGGTTCTTGAGAAATTGAGGGGTTTATTTAGGAGACAGGATGAAGTACCACAAGTCATACTTACGGACAGAGACACGGGTATGATGAATGATCTGGCAGGAATATTTCCAACATTTGCAAACTTGTTGTGCCAATTTCACATTAAGAAAAATGTGAGGGCCAAAGCAAGGCTCATTGTGAAAGACCAAGCTATTGTTAATGACATTATGGGTGCATTTCAATCTGTTGTGCATGCGAAGACCACAGAAGAGTATGATTATGAGTTGGGTCTGTTTAACGACTTGGCAGGACCTTATCCCAGTTTCATAGAGCCTGCAGTAGGAAAACGCAGTACTATCGGCCTACAGTCGGTAATGGGCGCGCAACTCCTCACTATAGTCTAGTTAAATATATGGATAGATTAGTTGAGATTTGCTTATATTTGAGTCCACTAAAACTAGACACTTTTTTGCTTATAATTAGGTCCGGAGGGAATAAAGTGATATGCTAAAACATTACATTTTTTGGTACTTTAGAGTTCAGAAAAAGTTGGATATTTAAATATGTAAATTTGATTAGTCAATAATTTGTTTGGTTAAACAAAATAATAATTCTATAACGATATATGTAAAGTGAGACATTAAACAATGTGTTTTGGAGAACTTTATTGTTCAGAAAAAAAATCAACTATTCAAATACATGAACGTCGTTCCTTAATAACCAGTTTGCTGAAAAGAAAAATAAATGTTATTAAATATGTACGGTGTGATGCTAAGTAGTGTTTTATGAGGTACTCTGAGTGAGAGGAGAGAATCCGAGCTTGAGAGAGGAGAAGGTGAAAGTAAATATGTGAGGGTGAGTGTGATGTGAGTGAGAGGAAGGGATGTGTTTTGATTCTCGAAATGAGGGTGAGTGATTGAGTGTTGGAGATGTTTCATTTTTGTGAGAAATGAGTGTCTTTTTATGATTGAGTAAAATACTGGTAGGTCTCACTGTAATGGAAATATGTCCCACTAAATTAATAGGACCGACATGAACAAGGTTGGCCCTGGGCCTAGGCTAGGGTGCAATCACCTAGGGCCCAGGTTTGTAGGGGGCCCAAATTTTTTTATACTCAGCCTTTTTTATACCAGTGTTATAACAAAAAAAATAGTGTTATAATAGTGGGGCCCCTAATTGTTTTGCACTCAGCTTTTTTATAATAGTGTTATAACAAAAAAATTCATATACTCCTCCTTCAGTCAAACACTTGTTGCCTTCTATTCTTCATTCTTCAAACCGTTTAATTCACCTCTTCTTCATTCAATTCACATCGAAAAACATTCCCCTTCTACATTCTTCCCCTTCTTCTTTAAATTTATTATCATGGCAACAGTAAAAAAAAACAACAAGATAAATAGTAGAATCAATTCTCTTTCAATTCCTCAATCTCCAATTGAATCAATTCCCCCAATTGAATCGATTCCTAATCAAATCACAAGAAGGAACTCTTGATAAATTTGTTTTTAAAAAGGTAGATACCCTAGAAAATTTGGATAACAACAATAAAAAATTGGATCGGTCAAATGAAAATTTGGACTATGCATGTCACAAGAGAGATTAAAACCTACTTGAGATCATCAATGTCACAAGAGAGATTGAACGGTTTGACAATTTTGTCAATTAAGAAGGATATGTTGGAGAACATTGATGTTGATATGATTATAAATGATTTTGCATCTCAAAATATTCGAAGAAATCGTTTCTTATGACTTTCCGAGAAAAGAGAAGTTTTTTGATATTTTGCAAAACTATTATTATATATTAAGGCGGATTATGTTAAATGAAATAAGTTATTTTTTGTCTTTTATTGAAATATTTTTAAATTAAAGAATAATTATGCAAGTGGGCCATTTTCTCACGATTTGCCTAGAGCCCAAAGATGTCGGGAACGGGGCTGATTATTGCTCATAAAGGACTCGCAAAATACTCGTGCATGTGCACGTGTAACGTTGTGCTATTTTCGTAAAGTAGTCTCAAACCAAAATTCTAAATAATTATCAACTCATAAATTGTTGACAATACTTGTAAAAGAATCATGTATCACTCAAATTATGATATTTAAATAATATAATTATTAGATAACTAATTATAAATGCCGGTGTTTATGTCTTTATGTATTTTGGCACTTTTTGTTGAAAACTTGTGTTTCGGATTTTGCTACTTAGAGTTATTACTTGTTAAGTTGTGGTACTTTGAATTAAGTATGACTTTCTTATTAGTATTTTAAATTGAAGCTTACTAATGGTGTTTCATATGCATATATATGAGAGAGAGCTTTGACGCCAATTGTGGTCCTACCCGCCTCGAGAGATTAGTTTCTGCAGCTGCGCCCAGATGATACCCGGTTTATACCAAAAAAAAAAATGCATATATATGAATTTATATACACATTTATGTAAGTTTGTAAAATATGTATACTCTTACGAATCGTGTTATGATTCTACGAGTTACGATTCTTAAGTCCCTTTCCGAGTATAGGTAGAATCTCGAATTTAAGTACCTTGCTTATAACATTACGGTGCTTGGAAGTATAAAACTATAAGTTTGTGTTACAAAACAAAATTCTCCAATTTATCAAAATTTCAGGTAGAAAAAAAAAAGTAACCGGCCAATGAAGGTTGACTTAGTTAGTAAGGAGTTGGTTCATTCTCCGCAAGGGCTGTGTTCAACTCTCACTGCCAGATGACCTCTTTAGTGGGTGATTTGTAAGTATCACTGTTAGTGCTTGAAGCAGTGGCGGACCTGGCTTACATCCAGGGGGTTCAGTTGAACCCCCTGGAATTTTTTTTTTGCACTTACCACCCTATATAAATAGCCTAAATCTCCTGAAATTTTAATTTTCACCCCCCTGAAAATTTGAAATTGTACTAGTACACCAAGTTTTGCACCCATTTGACACCGGCCTTAAAAAATTTGACACCCCTGACCCCGGGGTCCTGGGTCCGCCACTGGCTTGAAGAGCCTTGAGACCTGCCCGAACCCTGGTGAGCCCTCAGAGCCTAACTCACCTAAATTTTTTAATCTAAAAATATATATATTCCCACCCAATCACCATGGGATAGCAATGCATGCATGTTTTGATGGAAACAATATATTCAATTAGAAAGCGGTTTATAAATCATTCAAGAATTAGTAAACAGTAATACCAGCAAATTCACAAATTTTAATGAAAAGTGAAAACTCAGTCAGCAACCGGGAGCTAGTACAGTGCACAGTGCTATGCTAACTAACTAGCTAAAGTAGATAGCGTGCACTAACCGGGAGCTAGTACAGTGCACAGTGCCTGCAGGTTTGCAGCACTAGTTCTCCACAAATGTACAGTGCACAGTGTTTATGGTTTTCAACTTTTCAGAATCCCCTTATATTAATCCAACGTCTACTTTTCCCATTTTTAGCGCCACCTCCTCTTCTTCTTTTTTTTATTTTTTTTAATACATAAAAATTTAGAAAAAAAATTTTACTACAAAATGAGTAAAGTATAATTGAATACGTGGAAAATGAAAATAAATTTCGTGATAAATTATGTAAAGTTTGTTCCTCAGTAACCTGTTTGGTGAAAAAAAATCATAACGAAACGAGTAAAGTACAATGCTAACCCTATATATTAATACACTATCTACTTTACACCATTCATCTCTATCTATTAATACAAGATCTACTTTTACCCATTTTAGCGCTAAATCCCCCCTACCCCCCTCCCCCCCTCTTCTTCTTTTTTTCATTTTTTTTTGAATACATAAAAATTTAGAAAAAAAAATTTACTACAAAATGAGTAAAGTATAATTGAATAGGTGGAAAATGAAAATAAATTTCGTGATAAATTATGTAAAGTTAGCCCGACTGGTGTTGTGCGATTCAGGCCCAACCTTAATAAATTAACTTTCGCTAGATTCTTATCATAGCAAGTAGTAGCTCTTTTGCTTAAGGATAATACTTAAAAGTGCGAAGACAAAATGTCACGAACGTTAAATGACAGGCCCGATTGGTGTTGTGTGATTCAGACCCGAGGTTAACAAAGTAACTTTCGTACAATTCGTATCGTACCAAATAGTTGCGTTGTTTTCTTAAGGGTAATACTTAAAAGTATGAAGACGGAATGTAGAAACATTAAATGACAAGCCCGACTGGTGTTGTGTGATTCAGGCCCGACGTTAATAAAGTAACTTTCATAAGATTTGTATCGTACCAAAGAGTAGCGTTGTTTTTTTAAGGATAATACTTAAAAGTACGAAGATGAAATGCATAAACTTTAAATAACAAGCCTGACTGGTGTTGTGTGATTCTGGCCCAATGTTAAAATTTGATCTATAAATATATTAGGTTTGTTCCTCGATAATCGAATAGGTGGAAAATGAAAATAAATTTCGTGATAAATTATGTAACGTTTGTTCGTCAGTAACCTGTTTGGTGAAAAAAATCATAACGAAATGAGTAAAGTACAATTTCTTTGAGGATGTATGATATTTTGATATTATGAAAGAGCTTTATTTTTTATTTTGCATCGTTAGTAATTTTAGAGAATAAAAAACCGAAATCTAATCCAATCGAAACCAAAGTAAACTGTTTTTTTAAAAAATTTCCGGAATTACCTCAAAAGAAGATAATTCTGAAAGCCAATTTTTTGAACTTTCCGGAATCACCTCAAAGGAGGTATTTCCGGAAGCCAATTTTTACTTCCGAAAAGACCTCTTTCGAGGTGATTTCGAAAAGTTGCGTGTTTTGAGACACTTCGGTGTTCGAAAAAAAATTAACCGGTCAAATACTCAAAATATCATTTTGTGCCAATTCTTCTTCCTCCTTTCTTATTCTATGTTGTAACACCAATAGTACACAACCATTTTTTGGTGAATTCACTTAGCCGCGTCATTGTTACCACCCTCCCCCCTTACCCCCCCCCCTCCCCCTACCCCCCTCTTCTTCTTTTTTTCATTTTTTTTGGAATACATAAAAATTTAGGAAAAAATTTGATCTATAAATATATTAGGTTTGTTCCTCGATAATCGAATAGGTGTAAAATGAAAATAAATTTCGTGATAAATTATGTAATGTTTGTTCCTCAGTAACCTGTTTGGTGAAAAAAAATCATAACGAAATGAGTAAAGTACAATTTATTTGAGGATGTATGATATTTTGATATTATGAAAGAGCTTTATTTTTTTCAGGCCCAACATTAATAAATTAACTTTCGCTAGATTCTTATCATAGCAAGTAGTAGCTCTTTTGCTTAAGGATAATACTTAAAAGTGCGAAGACAAAATGTCACGAACGTTAAATGACAGGCCCGACTGGTGTTGTGTGATTCAAACCCGAGGTTAACAAAGTAACTTTCGTACAATTCGTATCGTACAAAATAGTTGCGTTGTTTTCTTAAGGATAATACTTAAAAGTATGAAGACGAAATGTAGAAACATTAAATGACAAGCCCGACTGGTGTTGTGTGATTCAGGCCCGACGTTAATAAAGTAACTTTCATAAGATTTGTATCGTACCAAAGAGTAGCGTTGTTTTCTTAAGGATAATACTTAGAAGTACGAAGATGAAATGCATAAACTTTAAATGACAAGCCTGACTGGTGTTGTGTGATTCTGGCCCAACGTTAAAATGATGAAATGTAGAAACATTAAATGACAAGCCCGACTGGTGTTGTGTGATTCAGGCCCAACGTTAATAAAGTAACTTTCATAAGATTTGTATCGTACCAAAGAGTAGCGTTGTTTTCTTAAGGATAATACTTAGAAGTACGAAGATGAAATGCATAAACTTTAAATGACAAGCCTGACTGGTGTTGTGTGATTCTGGCCAAACGTTAAAATTTGATCTATAAATATATTAGGTTTGTTCCTCGATAATCGAATAGGTGGAAAATGAAAATAAATTTCGTGATAAATTATGTAAAGTTTGTTCCTCAGTAACCTGTTTAGTGAAAAAAATCATAACGAAATGAGTAAAGTACAATTTCTTTGAGGATGTATGATATTTGATATTATGAAAGAGCTTTATTTTTATTTTGCATCGCAAGTAATTTTAGAGAACAAAAAACCGAAATCTAATCCTATCGAAACCAAAGTAAACTGATTTTTTTTAAAAATTTCCGGAATTACCTCAAAAGAAGATAATTCCGAAAGCAAATTTTTTGAACTTTCCTTGCGTGTTTTGAGACACTTCGGTGTTCGAAAAAAAATTAACCAGTCAAATACTCAAAATATCATTTTGTGCCAATTCTTCTTCCTCCTTTCTTATTCTATGTTGTAACACCAATAGTACACAACCATTTTTTTGTGAATTCACTTAGCCGCGTCATTGTTACCACCCCGTGCATAGCACGGGGTATGTCCATGTCCTAGTAATAATAATAATAAAATTTAGTATATTACTTAGTTTTTCTCTCTCTCTCTCTCTCTCAAGTGTGTTTTAAAGAATAATAACTTTTCTCTCTCCAAAGCTCTTCTTCTCTATTTTCTGATCTTCCATGACAATTTTTTGATTTTTTTCTCTCTAAAAGCCTCTCTATTTTCTAGAGATGTCAACGGGGCGGGACGGGCACAGGTATCTCACTATCCAGACCCGTCCCGTTTATTATAAATGGGTCCCGGACCCGCGCGGGTACTCGCTTAGCGGGTCTTAAATGAGTATTTTTTTAAACAGGTACCCACGGGTACTTGTAAATTAATAAAAAAAAACTTTTAAAAAAAAAATTTGAAATACCATAGAAAATTAATTTTTTTAACACTATTTTTTTGATTCATTTATATAAAAAATTACGCATTTCGTTATGCATTTATCTTATCAACTATTTATTATATGAAAAATAACAACTAAACATTATCCAAAATATTAGGATAAAAGATACAACAGAATGTGAATAAACATCCACTTAAACAACAACAATAGATGATAAATAAAAAAGCAAAAAACAACAGAACTTTCAACAATTTTCAGCTAAGTAACACCACTTGGTTCACTTGTTTCCTGAAATAAAAAACAATTTAAAATTAAAACCCAAACAACCATATTTATGAGCTTTGAAATTAAATTGTAGAAATATTACTTACAATATCAACATCAGCATCTTCCACAACTCTGTTAAATTCAATATTGTCAACTTTTGATTTTGAAGAGCCTACAAACAAACAATTTAATTAAAAACTTGCAATAAATAATCAATCTATTTTCAATAAAATTTAATGTTTTTACCTTTCATTTCAGTCCATAGCCAATCTTGGAGACACATCAATGCCTCTAAAGTATCTGGAAGCAGTTTACTCCGATGAGGAGTAAGAACTCGACCACCAGTGCTAAAGGAAGACTCAGAAGCAACAGTTGAGATTGGAATTGCTAAAAAATCTCTGGCAATCATTTGCAAGATTGGATATTGTTCCCCATTAGCCTTCCACCAGCCTAAGATGTCAAACTCTTCATTTGTGGCAGGCAATACTTTCCTCCAAATATCGATCAAGCTCTGATTTACCACTTGAAACATTTTGTACTGTACTAACATATTCATCAAAATTTCAACTTCCAAGGATCTTTCTTACCAACACAAAGATCTACATTTGAGTTTGAACTTGAAGATGAAGAGACACTTTCCTTACCCTTAATTTTCATCTCATACTCATTTACCAAATATTGGTAAATAGATTTTACCGCAGCAATTTTTTCACCAGCTTTCTCTCCATAAATCCCAAGGAAAAAAATATCAACCATGTAAGAGTATTTTCTGATCCTTCCCGTATCTTGCCCTTTTTTATTGAAAAAATAAAAAAAAAATAACAGAGACTCTCCAAATACATATCCGGCTGTATCAAACACGTATCAGTATTGAATACATGTCAGATACAGGTATTTGGGCCAAATTGGAGTATCAGGACTTCAGAGCATGCAACTGATCAAATAGCGCAAGAAGTACAAGTGGAGTAAATAATTCAATAGACAATTTAACTATTGAGAAGGTTGGAATGAGAAAAAAAAAGGTTGCAATGATGAATGGTTCGAATATAAAATTACAAATATTATTCAAAAAATAAACTATTGAGATATTATTAATTTATAGCTCATTATTTTACGCACATAAATTAACGACTACCTATTATGTGCCTCACGTGGAGTTTGAGCGGTGGCGATGCTACCTTCCTCCAACACTACACTAGCACTTTTTTCCTTCCTTCACTCTTCTGTTTGATGAAAGATTAGGATCAGAAGAATCCAATCGACTCTCTCCGATCTCTTCTCAGCACCCAGACATCATTATTAGTTTGATTATTACAAATAAGAATTGCGAATGTTATTTGCTAGGGTTTCCCTCCTAGGGAGGTCCTAGCCGTCATCTTCTTCTTTTCGGATTAGTAACCTGGTTCGCTCACCGCTCTCAGTACTCTGGTCCTTGTAGGAACCCAACTCTATTGGGGTGTGTGGGCGCCATACTTACGGTTTCAAGAAAATATCACTGTGAACATTTTTAGAAAGCTTTTAAGTTACGTTCATGAGAAGACAACGACGCCCTGGTGTGGGGGCGCACCAGCGGTATGACGGTGGAGGCTGGCAGACGGTGAGGAGCAGAAGGGATCGTAGGGCTGGTGGACGGCATATGATTGATATCGCAACTGGGTCGGGTAAACTAGATGGCGGTAGGTGCACTTCTTTTTACTTCTCCAATTTCCCGGAGACGTGGTGGGCTCGTGATATGTTATCCGTTTTTTCATGCCATGGAAGGATTCAGGAGGTGGTCATTCCGGCAAGAAGGAATGCTAACGAAAGGAGTTTTGGTTTTGTACGGTTCCTTAATGTCCCTGATCCGGGAAGACTGGCCAATAAGCTTGACAACTTGTTTGTGGAGGGTTTGAAGATCCATGTTAACCTTCCTAGGTTTCAAAGGGATTTGAAACACGTCGAATCACGCCCTCACCATGTGGTTGCTCGCCCTTCGAATCTCAAGCAGGTTTGGAAGAAGAAAGAAGATGTGATACCTCCCTGGAGTGATAAGGGTTGCGAGAAAGGTCGCGAAGGGGATTGGTCTTTTGATATCCCTATTGATTCGAATTTGTCCCGAGCTATGGTGGGCGAGGTTGTCTTTCCCGGGAAATCCTATGCTATCCAAGATGAGTTCATCAGACAGGGTGTCTTTGCAATCAAAGCTACACCGATGGGTTCAAAGTTGGTTCTTCTCGAAGGAGATAAGGATGATGAAGATTTTAAGGGCTTCATTGACGATGCGAAGGATTGGCTTTTTCAGTGGTTCAAATGGGTTCGTCCATGGGAACCATCTGATGTTGATCCCGAAAGGGTAACGTGGCTCCGTTGTTATGGGATTCCAATTCACGCGTGGAACACAGATTTCTTCACTAAAATCTCTGCCTCTTTCAGTGCTTTCATTACGACTGATGATAATACGCATAGGAAGAGGTCCTTTGACGTGGCTCAGATTATGGTTCGCACTCATGAAACGTTATCATAAATAGGGTGGTTCAGGTGTTTATTAACAATGTTCTATTTACTATAAAAATTGTTGAAGATTGGTGTGGACCGCTTCAATGGAGCAGAAGTGATAATAAGGTAGTTGAAGATTCAGATTCTTCGTCTTCTGAGGAAGAATGTTTTGGAGACAAGTTCACCGGCACCGATGGAATGTCCGGTGGTGATGAATTGGAGGAGAGGGAGTTCAATGATACATTAATGGCTTTGCGCAATTCAAGGAGATCTGTTACAGAGGATTTGGAGGCATGCGTTAATGATAATTATGATGATGGGAGGATTCTCAGGGACTCTTTGTCCTCAGGTGGT
Source organism: Astragalus membranaceus (assembly GCA_039519185.1). NCBI lineage: Eukaryota > Viridiplantae > Streptophyta > Magnoliopsida > Fabales > Fabaceae > Astragalus > Astragalus membranaceus. The sequence continues at coordinate 37,978,224 of CM076853.1, read as the reverse complement.
ATTGATCAACAAGTTATGTTTGGTGGGTCCCAATTTCATGATTTGAATTCGGCGCCTAGCCATGTGGAGGAAACACAATTATCTGGTACCAAGGAAGTTGTAGATTTGATTGAATCCGTTTCTGGCCCAACTAGAAATGATGCTCATCTTGCGTGCGCAAGCCCAGTTACTATAGATGTAGAACTCCCTTCAACTACCAAAGAGAGGCCCAATCTGATTAGGTCCAAGAAGCAACATAAGCTTCTACGTGTGGGTATAAGACGCAATCTGGAAGATGGCAAGTTGAAGAAAGCAACAAGAGAACTCGCAGAGGTATCGGAAGTGCCTGGTGTTGGAGGTCAGGCGTTGTCTATGTCGAATAACACAAGGCAGAATTCTTCATCTTTGTTCTCGGCGGGTACCATTTTGTGTGATGGTTCTATTTCTAGTTTGAATATCGCAAATTGTAATAACAAGTATTGGATTCTACAAGGAAAAACTGTAGCTCAGCAGGTTTGGGACGAGGCCAAAAAGTTGGGAATCCAAGGAAATCTGCCTGACGCTACATATGTTGATATGATTGAGGCTGCTGAAAGTAGAGATGAGGCTTCAATTTCTAAGAGGGCGCACCCAAACCATGCGTACTCAATGAATTTACTATATATCTCTAAATATTTGCGGGTGGGGAGATCGTGATAAACGTTGCCAGTTAGTGTCTCTTGTCAACTCGGGTAAGTTTGATTTTATTTGCATTCAAGAAACGAAGAGGGAGGTTCTTTTGGAGATGGAGGTGGGGCTTTTGTGGGGAAATCGTTCGTTTAAATGGATTTCTAAGCCTTCAAGTGGATTATCAGGGGGTATCCTAAGTACGTGGTTGGATGATGTGTGGACTGTTGTATCCTCTTTCACGGGTGAAGGTTTCATTGGTGTGAGTGTGGCTTTTAATAACATGATGATACATATTATTAAGGCTTAAAGGTACTTTTAGTCCCTGCAAATGTCACAATAATCCAGTTTAGTCCCTGCAATTCCAAAACTTTTAAAATAGTCCCTGCAATTACTAAACGTTACTACTTTTAGTCCCTGCTGTTAGTTAAGGGTTAACACTGTTATCTTTTGATGATGTGGCACACCCCCCACCCCCCCACCCCCCCCCACCCCACCCCACCCCCACCCCCCACCCCACCCCCCTCTCCTCCCCTCCTCCCCTTCGCCCCCTCCTCCCCTTCGCCCCTCCTCCCCTTCGCCCCCCTCCCCTTCGCCCCCCCTCCCCTTCGCCTCTCCGCCCCTCCTCCCCTTCGCCCCCTCCCCTTCGCCTCTCCTCCCCTCCTCCCCTTCGCCCCCTCCTCCCCTTCGCCCCTCCTCCCCTTCGCCCCTCCTCCCTTTCATCACCATCCCAACCCAATCCAAACACCTTTCCCTTTCCATGGCCGTGATGAAGCACATCTGCACAAACCACCACATCAATCTCAAAACAAAGAACATCAACAACATGAACCAGTGAACCTGAACTACAGCAACAACAAGAACAAGATGAAATCCTAGAAGAACTGAAACCCAGAAAATCCATTTTTTCGTGAACTGTAAATCATGAAACCAACCCTCAAAATCCCCTTTTTAAACCTGTAACCAACCCCACCGTCCCAAAACCGAAACCCAGTAAAACCCAAAAACCCATTTTTTTCGTTTACCCATTTTTTCGTTCCTCTTCTTCGTTTGCAATTTTCGTTTTTCGAGGGGGGGCGAAGGGGAGGAGGGGCGAAGGGGAGGGGGGGCGAAGGGGAGGGGGGCGAAGGGGAGGAGGGGGCGAAGGGGAGGAGGGGCGAAGGGGAGGAGGGGCGAAGGGGAGGAGGGGAGGAGAGGGGGGTGGGGTGGGGGGGTGGGGTGGGGGGGGGGGGGGGGGGGGTGGGGGGTGGGGGGTGTGCCACATCATCAAAAGATAACAGTGTTAACCCTTAACTAACAGCAGGGACTAAAAGTAGTAACGTTTAGTAATTGCAGGGACTATTTTAAAAGTTTTGGAATTGCAGGGACTAAACTGGATTATTGTGACATTTGCAGGGACTAAAAGTACCTTTAAGCCTATTATTAATGTATATGCTCTTTGTTCCACTTCAGTTAGGAGACGACTTTGGTTGGAGTTGGGGAATCTTAAGCAGAACTTAGCCACAGGCGAATGGTGCATTGTAGGGCACTTTAATGCGGTGTCTTGTTCGGAGAAAAGGGCATGGAGAGGGGGCGAGAGTTCAGCCATTGATATTTTTGATTTTAACAATTTCATATCTCTTATGGAGTTGGTTGATGTACCGGTTTCTGGTAAGAAATTTTCATGGTTCAGTTGGAGTGGTGCTTCTATGAGTAGACTAGATAGATTTCTAGTGTCAGATTGGTTGATTGATTTATGGGGAATCTCAGGCCAGTGGATAGGTAACAGAGATATATCGGATCATTGTCCGATTTGGTTACTTCACTCTTTGAAGGATTGGGGTCCAAAGCCGTTCAGGGTGTTTAATGCGTGGTTTGAGCAGGTTGATTTCGTCCCCTTTGTCAATGATTGTTGGACGACTTTCAATGTTACGGGTACTAAAGCTTTTATTATCAATGAAAAGCTGAAATTGCTCAAAGGGAAGTTAAGAGGTTGGAATAGGGAGGTCTTTGGCTTTCGTGACTTTAAGATTGAATCTTTGGTTAGTGATCTTAATTCGTGGGATCAAGCTCTTAGTGAGGGGCGGATTGGAGATGCAATAGTGAATAGAAGAGAGGTGTCGGTAAATTTTTGGAGAAAAATTCGGGTAAAGGAGTCAATTTTATCTCAAAAATGAAGGGCTAAGTGGATTAAAGATGGGGATATGAATTCTAAATATTTCCATTTCTTAATGAAACATAGAAGAAGGCGTTGCAACCTGGTGATTCTTAGAGATAACAGGGATTTGATTGAAGATGTTGGTGAGGTGAAGGATTTTGTTAGAAAGCATTTTGAGGATGCTTTCGTGGAGCCAAGTCATATTCGTCCCAATCTTGATGGGCTTCATTTTGCTCAAGTGCCCCGCTTGGATTGTGATTATTTGGTTGAGCTTTTCACGGAGGAGGAAATAAGGGGGGCTGTGTGGAATTGTGATGGTGATAAGAGCCCGGGTCTCGACAGTTATAATATGAGGTTCATCAAAGTTTTCTAGGATTTGTTGAAGCAAGAAGTGGTTGATTTTTTCAATGAGTTTCATTCCAAAGCTTTTCTTCCTAAAGCTATCTCTGCATATTTTATTGCTCTCATTCCAAACGACAATCCTCAAGGTTTAGGTGAGTTCGGGCCTATTTGTTTGATTGGCTGTCTATATAAGATCTTGGCGAAGGTTCTGGCTAGTAAGTTGAAGAGGGTGCTTCCAAGTATTATTTCTAATTGTCAATCGGCTTTCTTGTGCGGTAGACAGATATTGGATGGTGTGGTGTTTGTTAACGAGGTTGTTGACCATGCAAAGAGAAATAAGGCTGAATGTTAATTTTTTAAGGTGGAATTCGAGAAGGCTTATGATTCAATATCATGGGATTTTTTATTTTATATGAAGTATAGGATGGGATTCCCGAGAAGATGGATCAATTGGTTGGAAGCGTGTGTTACTTCTAGTACTATGTCGGTGCTAGTTAATGGTAGCCCTTCTAGCGATTTCAAGGTTAAGAGGGGGTTGTGACAAGGGGACCCATTGTCACCTTTTCTTTTTCTTATCGTGGTCGAAGGTTTGACGGCTTTTGTGAATCAAGCAGTGACGATTGGTTCTTTTCACGGTTATGTCGTTAATGATAATTTGAAGTTTCCTATTATGCAATTTGCGGATGACACAATGTTGATGGGGAAGGCTACAAGGGAGAATCTATGGAGCATCAAGTCTATTTTGAGAGGTTTTGAACTAGTCTCCGGTTTGAAGGTCAATTTCAATAAGAGTGATCGGAATTAATGTGGCGGAAGAGTTTCTGTCAACGACATCCACTTTTCTTCATTGTAGAACGGAATATATTCCGTTAAGTTTTCGGGGATCAAGGTTGGTGCTAATCCGCGTAGGGCAGCCACTTGGAAGCCGGTGATTGATACAATTCGGAAGAGACTTGTATCGTGGAAGGGTCGCTACTTATCTATTGGAGGTCGGGTCACTCTTATCATTTCGGTTTTAAACAGCATTCCACTTTATTTCTTTTATTTTTACAAAGCTCCAAAGTTGGTGTTGAATGCCATGATCAAGATTCAAAGGGATTTCTTATGGGGTATTAATGAAGGTGACAGAGGTATGTATTGGATTGCTTGAGATAAAGTTTGCCGACCGAAGAAGGAGGGAGGCCTCGACATTAAAAACTTAGAGTTGTTCAACATGGCTCTATTATCCAAGTGGAAGTGGAGGATGTTAGTTTATTTAAATATGACGACTTTTCTTTAGCTTTCATTCATGGTTCGTTGGAGGCTTTTAATAGAGGGTCGGCTGGTTCTATTTGGTGGCGAGATTTGCTTAATTTGGAGAGTTTTCTTCCCAACCGTGGCTAGTTTCGTTTGAGTATGAGAAGAAAGCTTGGCAACGGTGCATCCACTCGTTTTTGGACAGACCATTGGATGTCTTTATGCAGGCTGTTCTTTCAAAACAGCCATGGTAGATGACGTTGGTTCGTTGGTTGGTGACTCTTGGCTTTGGGAGGAACCGTGGATGCTTATTCAGGATCCGGTTTGTGCCGAAGAAGCTGCTGAATTACACAATATTTTACAAGATGTTTCTCTTTTAAGGGAGGGGCGCGATGCTTGGGTCTAGTTGCAGGAAGTATCGAAGGTGTTTTCGGCCAGCTCGTGTTACAGGTTGTTGGCCGAAATAGTTGTTGTCCCTGGCAACGAGGCTGTTGTCTCTGAATCCGAAGTAGATGGTAGCAATTTGAAGCGCATTCTTGAGAAGCTTTGCAAAACAATCACTCCGTCCAAAGTCACTATCTTCGATTGGCGCTTACTTCGTGATTCTTTGCCCACCAGAGATCTTCTTTTCCGCCGTCATGTTATACAAACTGAAACAGCAGCTGGTTGTCCGTTTTGTTTGGATCATCGCGAAGACATTTGTCATTTGTTCTTGAGATGTAGCTTTGCTCACGATATTTGGTCTTGTGTTTGCGATTGGTTGGGGGTCCAACGATTAGAAGCATCATCTATTCTTGATCATATGCGTGGATTTAGAAAATTGTGCAAATGGAGGAGATCAAGAAAAATAAAAGACTTGATTTGGGTCACGACTTGTTGGTGTATTTGGCTGGCTCTCAACGGGCTTGTCTTTAGGAATAATGAGTCTTCTATTGAATCCGTAGTAATCCGCATAAATAGCTTTGCTTGGAGCTGAATTGTGTATAGAGGGAGTCTAGTTCTAATTTGTCAATTTACATGTGATGGATTAATCATCCAGATTGCCTAAATAATATGCAATTCAACTTGTTGTTTCGTTTGAAGACCCATAGTATTCTTGCTTATCTAAAAAAGACATATTTATTCTATTTTTTTTTCTCTAAAGTTGAAATGTCATATCGGTTAAGAAGATAGTAGCTATGAATAGCACGCTGCACGACCTAGGCGTAGCAGTCACCGAACCATCTGTCATCTCTCCACAGTACTGCACTAGAGTCTAATATTGACCAACTTTTATTTGACTAATCAGCATCAGCTGTAGATGTAGTAAAGACATTGAATGAATTTTGGACTACATGATAACACACTTTGGCCGATCTTGGAATGCAGCACCGTCAGGCGTGGGAGATGTACAAAAACAAATTTTGACCCTTTTTTTTTGTTAGGCTTGAATATCATTTACTTTCGTACAAATATCATATTTATCCCTTGTTTAAAAAACTATCAAAACAAATATGGTAAATATTAAGTATTTTTTCGTTATCCCTAGTTTTAGCTAACGATGTTAGTTTTGCTACTATTTGGGATCTAGTTACTCCACTGTAAATATTAAGTAGTATCTAGTTATTACCTACAAATATTAAGTGAGATCTAGTTACCTTGCAAATATTAAGTGTTTTTAGTTACCTCCATGCAAAGTCAGCATAGACTTAACGTTGTTAGCTAAAACTAATGACAGGGATAATTAAAAATACTTAATATTTACAAAATTTGTTTTGAAAGTTTTTTTTACAGGAGGTAAATGAATAAACGTGATATTTACAGGGTAAATGATATAAACGTGATATTTGCTGTTTGCCTTTAAATTCCGTGATTATTAAAGTTAATTTTATTTACTATTGTTCTGATCGATTTTTTAAAATAAACAATTGTGAGTATGAAAAAAATAATTTATATTATTTATGATATTGTGTTACTTTGTGCGGGTGTGTAATAAAGAGAAAGAGTAAGGTTGAGTCGAGAAGTTGTATTTGAGAGAGTGAGAGTTTGAAATTTGAAATCGTGTGGGCAGATTTTGTTTTCCTCATTCATGAATTTGTTTAGGCCATATATTGCTTTTTGACTTTTCAAATGCTTAACTTCTTCTCTATCTATGTATGAAAATTTTAAACAGTTCTTGCTTCTATTTGAAGCTTTGGAGCCAACCCAACTCCTGCGTTGTAAAGGAACCGTTGCAGTAACTATTTAGTTGAGTAGTAACTTTTGGCTCACCTAGTTATTTTTTTTTGACTCACCTAGTTGAGTAGTAACTATTTAGTTGAGCTGGGTAGTACAACATGAGAAGGAATCGACTCACTCCCTCTCTCACCCACCTTATTTAATCAATCCACTCACTCATTTTCTCTCATTTTCATCGTGTACCCTCAAAATTCTCTCTCTTTCTCATCTTAACTTCCCTTCACTTCATTGCTTTGAACTTCAAGCCCTTCTTGTTACTCTTTCACAGCATCTATCCAAAGGATGATGTGTTATTCCTAGCTTGATGGAACAACTAGTGAACTTATGTTGAGTTATATATAGGAATGAGCAGAATTGGAAATATTAAAGGTACATTATTCTATTTTATTTACGTTTTATTTGTTATATTATCTACTTTTTGCAGTTGATTGTATTTTTTAAAAGAAATTGTGATTCAGAGAGAGTTTCAACTATGTGTTTTTTTAGGAGATACGACTATGTTATAGATTATAGATAATAGTTTAATTGTTTTTTTCTTGACAAGAGAATAGTTATATTGTTATAGATTACATTTTTATTGTTTTTCACACAAATTTATGTAGGTAAAGACCAAATTTAAAGAAATGACAAATATAACCACCTAATAAGTTGCAATTTCTATTTTTTAATTATTATTATATTGCTAATCCCACATTATTTTGAAAGAGGTTAATCTCTTCGATAGATACCTATCACTTGAAGTTAAAAAGATATATAATTTGTAACCATGAATAAATAAATGCACTTTATTATATTCAGTTAAAATAATAAAAAAATCATGCATATGCCACCGTTTATTAATTTTTTTGTTTAGCAAGATTTTTTTCATTAACTCATCTCTTTGGTGGCAATAGCATCGAAACATATTTTATGTTATAATATTTTTTTTTCATATGACCCGGAAAAGCGAAGGTTTGTCTTTAACAGTAAAGCATCTTTCTATTTTTGTACCGAAGAGTGTAACAAGCATGACAAGTGAAGGAGCCACATCAGCAAAGGAGAGTGAAGACACGAGCCAAGGAGCGCGTGGAGGAGTAAGGAAAAGCTCACGGGTGAAGGCGCCAAACATGAGATTGCGTGGGTTTGTTACGGGATAAAATGGAAGGAAAGGAAAACAGTTGGGCATGAAGAATGTGTGATCTGATTTCCCCTCTCTCTCTTACTCTAGTCTCTGATAGCTCTAGGGAATGTTCTGTACCCGAATTCCCTGTATTACATATTCCATTGCATTCTCAATTTCTACTTGTGTACTGTATTGATTTGATTGTATTACTATTTGAAGAATCAATAGAACAGTACCATTCCATCTCATTGTGTTCCAGTCACACTATAGCTCCTTTAGTTACATCTGTTACATTAGTGCTTTCATCCCCTCGGTATGGCAGAAAACACACGCTTCAAGGAACTTAGCGCTGAGCTGAGAAGAGTTGCAGAGCAAGGTGAAAAGAACTACGCTGAGTTGCAGACTCAAATCAAGCAAGCGGAAGTAGATAATGTTCAGCGATTCGAGCGTATAGAAAACTCAATCAAAGCCACGGAGGCGAATGTAGCAAGGATCATCGCGGTGTTGGAGAAACAACCGATCGGGTCATCCGTTTCACACAGTGGTATCACCATTGGGAATGCAAGCTCACGGATCGATCAACCCAGGCAACCATTTCAGGTGAGATCTATTAAATTGGATTTTCCTCGTTTTGATGGGAAAAATGTAGTAGGGTGGATCTTTAAAGCACAACAGTTTTTTGATTATTACAACACACCGGATGCTGAGAGATTAACAATCGCCTCGGTACATCTGGATCATGACATTGTGCCATGGTTTCAAATGATGCAAAGGGTTAATCCGTTTCAGTCATGGAAGCAATTCACTAGGGCACTAGAGCTGGATTTTGGGCCCTCTTTGTATGACTCACCGAGAGAGAACTTGTTTAAATTGAAACAAATGGGTACAGTAGCTGAGTATTATATGGAATTCACCTCATTAGCAAATAGATCAGAAGGAGTAACTAATGAAACTTTGATCGATTGCTTTATTAGTGGGCTCAATGATGATATTAAAAGAGATGTGAAAGCTATGACCCCACATACCTTGTTGAGAGCAGTTTCCCTTGCAAAGTTATTTGAAGAGAAATATGTAAATACACAGAAACACAAAAGCTCAAACACTTTTCCGAAATACAGCCATACAAACACACAACATACTTATCCAAAATTACAATCCAAACCAGAAAATAACACAAACAATACAAAGAATACACTGCCAGCAATTTTACCAACACCTCAACCTAAAACTCTTAGCAGTACTCCTAGGAACTTGGCCATTAAACATATGTCTCCAGCTGAAATACAACTAAGGAGGGATAAGGGGTTATGCTACTTTTGTGATGAGAAATTCTCATACTCTCACAAGTGCCCAAACAAGCATTTAATGATGTTGCAGATAGAAGAAGAGGAGAATGAGGAGGAAGAGACTGATCCACCAGATTTAAAGGCCCAGAGTGAAACTGTGGAAAACCAAGATCACCACTTATCATTGAATGCAATGAAGGGAGGGTGTGGCATTGGTACTATTCGTTTTACAGGACAAATTGGTCAGATCACAGTACAGATATTGCTTGATGGAGGGAGTTCTGAAAGTTTTTTGCAACCACGGGTTGCTCAATTTTTGAAATTACCAGTTGCTCCAAAGCCAAGTTTTAGAGTCCTTATTGGTAATGGGGATGTTATGCAGACTGAAGGGTATATCGAGCAACTGAATGTGACAGTACAGAACCAACAATTCCACGTACCAGTATATGTGCTACCAATTGTGGGAGCGGATTTGATATTGGGATCGGCTTGGCTTGCTACACTGGGCCCTCATTTAGCTGATTATGCAGCAACTACAATCAAATTCTTGCATCAGGACAAGTTTATAACGTTGCAAGGGGATAAGGACTTGCAACCAAGTCAAGCTCACCTGCATCAGTTGAAAAGGATGCAAAATAGTGATGCTATTGCTGAACTATTCACTATACAGTTGGTGCCACAGGCTGTTCCTGCAGATGACTTCCTTGAACTACCAACAGATATGGAACCAGAATTGGCTACTCTGCTTCATACTTACAGACTTGTTTTCAGTACTCCAGTGGGGTTGCCTCCTAATAGGACTCACAATCATGCAATTTCTCTGCAAGAGGGCACCAAACCAGTGAAAGTGAGGCCGTATAGATACCCTCATAGCCAGAAGGAAGAAATCGAATCAATGGTTCAAGACATGCTAGAACAAGGGATCATACAACCAAGCAATAGTCCATTCTCATCTCCTATTGTCTTGGTGAAGAAGAAAGATGGCATGTGGCGTTTTTGTACGGATTATAGGGCACTCAATGCTATCACCATCAAGGATAGTTTTCCAATGCCAACTGTGGACGAATTGCTAGATGAACTTTTTGGAGCAACAATATTCTCTAAGCTGGATCTAAGATCAGGATACCATCAAATTCTGGTGCAACCTGAGGATAGACACAAGACAGCTTTTAGAACACACCATGGCCATTATGAGTGGCTAGTGATGCCCTTCGGGCTCACCAACGCACCAGCTACATTCCAAAGTTTGATGAATACTATTTTCCATGCTGAATTGAGGAAGTTTGTTTTGATATTTTTTGATGATATTTTGATTTACAGTGCTTCTTGGAAGGATCACCTAAGACATGTAGAGCTGGTATTGCAGAGATTACAGGAACATAAGTTGTACGCAAGGCTATCCAAATGTGCTTTTGGACTGACAGAAATCATGTATTTGGGACACAAAGTCTCTGGTGCAGGGGTGGCTATGGAGAATGACAAGGTGGAAGCAATCAAGCAATGGCCAAGACCAACTAATGTTAAGCAAGTTCGAGCTTTCTTGGGCTTAACAGGATATTACCGAAGGTTTATCAGAGGGTATGCTTCCATTGCAGGCCCTTTGACAGATCTTTTGAAGAAGGAGGCGTTTGTGTGGAGAGACGTGGCTGAAAACGCATTCCAACAGTTGAAGACTGCTATCACTACAGCTCCAGTTTTATGCTTGCCTAATTTTGCAGAAACATTTACAATTGAGACTGATGCATCTGGTACGGGTGTAGGAGCAGTGTTGAGCCAGCAGGGACATCCAATTGCCTTCTTTTCCAAGAAGATGACACCTAGAATGCAGAAACAGTCTGCATACACTCGGGAACTATATGCAATAACTGAAGCAATTGCGAAATTTAGGCATTACTTGTTGGGCCACAAATTCATCATTAAGACAGATCAAAAGAGTTTGAGAAGTTTGTTGGATCAATCTCTACAAACACCTGAGCAACAAGCATGGCTGCACAAATTCTTAGGTTATGATTTCAAAATCGAGTACAAGGCAAGGTGTGGAGAATGTAGCAGCTGATGCTCTATCAAGGGTCTTGTTTATGGCGTGGTCGGAGCCCAAAGCTGATTTTATTGACGAATTGAAGAAAGAGGTAGCACAGGACCAAGAGTTGCATAAGATTATACAACAGTGTGGTCAAAACAATGAGGCAAATAGAGAATATGCAGTGAAAGATGCCTTGGTGTACTGGAGGAACCGATTGGTCATACCTAGTGGATCAGCTTTGATTGAACAGATATTACAAGAGTATCACTCTTCAACTGTGGGAGGACATGCAGGTATAGCAAGAACGTTGGCTAGAGTCACTGCTCAATTCTACTGGTCCAAGATGAAAGAAGATATCGCAAAATTTGTGCAGCAATGCAATATCTGTCAACAGGCAAAGTCTCTCAACTGTGCTCCTATGGGGTTGTTACAACCACTGCCAATTCCTAATCAAGTATGGGAAGATGTGGCAATGGATTTTATCACGGGGTTGCCTAATTCTTGTGGCTACACAGTGATCATGGTAGTGGTAGATAGATTGTCCAAATACGCACATTTCGTGGCAATGAAGACAGAGTACACTGGCAGGACAGTAGCAGAGTGTTTTTTGCAGAATATTGTTAAGTTACATGGTGTTCCAAAATCCATAGTTTCTGATAGGGACAAGGTCTTCACAAGTGCATTTTGGAAACAACTGTTTAAGCTACAAGGTACCACACTGGCCATGAGCTCAGCATATCATCCTCAAACGGATGGTCAATCCGAGGTATTGAACAAATGTTTAGAGATGTATCTTCGATGCTTCACCTTTGACAATCCAAAATCATGGTTTAAGGTGTTAGCACTAGCTGAGTATTGGTACAATTCTTCCTTCCACTCAAGCCTAGGTATGACTCCCTTTCGTGCTCTATATGGGAGAGACCCTCCAGCTATAATTCGCCCTCCTGCAACACCAACAGATCCGATGGAGGTAGTTGCCATGCTGACAGAGAGAGACAATTTGTTGCAACAACTCAGAAATAATTTAAATAAAGCACAGCAGCGAATGAAGTCTCAAGCAGATAAGAAGCGCACTGATATGCAGTTTGAGGTTGGTGACATGGTTCTGGTGAAACTCCAGCCATATAGACAACACTCAGTTAGCTTGAGGAAGAATCAGAAGCTCTTAATGAAGTACTTTGGACCATTTTCAGTAAAAGCTCGAATTGGCACGGTAGCATACAAACTGCAATTACCAAGTACTGCAAAGATACACGATGTCTTCCACATTTCTCAATTAAAGAAATTCAACGGCCACACTACGGATAGCTACTTGCCTCTGCCCTTAACCACTAATGAGCTGGGTCCAGTTTTAAATCCTAAAGCTGTACTAAGAGCTCGGGTGGTGCTGAGAGGAACTGAACAAGTGCCATAAGCATTGGTATTGTGGGATGATGATGATATGAATACTGCCACTTGGGAGGATATTGAGTTCATGAAGCAGAATTATCCAACATTCAATCTTGAGGACAAGATTGTAGGTGATGGGGAGGGTAATGTAACAAGCATGACAAGTGAAGGAGCCACATCAGCAAAGGAGAGTGAAGACACGAGCCAAGGAGCGCGTGGAGGAGTAAGGAAAAGCTCACGGGTGAAGGCGCCAAACGTGAGATTGCGTGGGTTTGTTACGGGATAAAATGGAAGGAAAGGAAAACAGTTGGGCATGAAGAATGTGTGATCTGATTTCCCCTCTCTCTCTTACTCTAGTCTCTGATAGCTCTAGGGAATGTTCTGTACCCGAATTCCCTGTATTACATATTCCATTGCATTCTCAATTTCTACTTGTGTACTGTATTGATTGTATTACTATTTGAAGAATCAATAGAACAGTACCATTCCATCTCATTGTGTTCCAGTCACACTATAGCTCCTTTAGTTACATCTGTTACAAAGAGATCGCAAATGTCCTTGGTATCAAAGATTCTGGGACTGATTATTCCTCTGTTCAAAGGTCAAAATTTCCCACTTTTATGTACGAACTTAAAACAAAGTTTGTTGGTGACAATATCTAAACATTCAAAGCATCACATCTTAAGAAAATATTGAAAGATATGCCCGTAGATGATGAGCACAGCAAGTTGTATTTTAAACAGTTGATGTCTTATTTTCTGGTTGCCAAATGCTGTTATGCTCAAGCGACCCAAAGACTCTTCGTAGTTCTTCTTGGGAGTTAGTCAAAGATCTGGAGGCTTTTGAGCAAATCAACTGGGCAAAAGTTGTATATAATGACATTTGTGAATCTCTCAAAGATCTGAAAGAGAAGATGGGGAAGCCTGGTCAGCATTGTTTCAAGGGGGCTGCTCCAGTTTTGGAGGTATGTTTTGCCCAGCCAACTTTTCACAGTATTAATAATGTTAGTTTTGAGCATTTTCCTCTACACATCGTTCACATCTGAGACTATGTCAGGCACTCGTATATGAAAGGATATCATCTATCCGGCCACCGGAACTGGAAGCACGCTTTTCTGATCCTCCCATCCAGAAGTACGGTCCCCAAAGGAATGATGGTGGGCTGAACCTGGATAAACTTACTGCTGAGCAGGTACACACTTGCTTAGTTTCTTTTTTTGGTTAGTAAGAAGATTTTATTGCTCTGAGTAAACCAAGATGCCTTAGTGCATCAGAATCTTATGTATCTTAACAGTATTTATTTATTTATTTATTTATTTATTTTGAGTAAATCCATTTAATCATTTTTTCCCTTTTCAGATAAGCAGATGCCTATGGTGTGATCTTCAACATTTTTCTTTGGTGGACGGTGGAGCTTGCTCTCAGACTCGCTCTTTGGCAGAGGATGCAGCAGAGGATGCAGGCTCTCTGGCTACCTCTTTGGTGGAGGATGCAAGCTCTTTGGCTCCGAAAGATGCCACTTGCTCTCCGACTCCCTCTTTGCTGGAGGATGCAGCTCCAGGAGAGCTTGAGAACTTGAGAGTACCACCCGCTCAGCCTCCACATCCGCAACCTTTAAGGAAGTCAACAAGGGGATCAAAAAATCCTGATCAGCCTCCACATCTGCAACCTAGGAGGAAGTCAACAAGGGTATCAAAAAATCCTGATGTGTATACTGGGGCAAAATAGTACACTGGGGCATTCAACAATACACTAGGGAAAAATAGTCAGTTTGTAAGATATTGTCCATGGATTTAATTAATTCCTCCATTTGTCCATTGATTGCATCATCACGGGGATCTGGGGAAGCCATGCGCCTTTCAATCTACTTTAGGCGAGCTTCCAGCTAAATCCACTCATTTTGAAAATTCACCACATTTTTTTATCCAAACAAGTTAATTTTGTTTGAAGCATTTGAATTACCCTCTTAAATTACATTACCCTCTAAAATTGCCTCGTCCAAACACACTCTTAGTGTGTTTTTTATTCATATTATAATATTTAAAGTTGATTTTCATGTCTTCAATAATAATGATGTATGCTTGGTATTCATATTATAAGGTTCAATGTATGTAGATGGAGAAAAGTTTTAATTCTAATCGATATAAATGAAAGATTGTTTTAAATGATTTGTTGTGAAATAATGTTTTATTATGTGTAGTATGACTTATGTTACTAAACAATTACTAAAGGGTAATAGATGTAAATTCCATTTTAATTAAAAAAACTTAAAAACATCAAGGAATCTATATTAATGACTAACCCAAAAATTGTGTGGCTATTCCTAAAATATTGGAATCGTTTTAATTGTAATTGTTTCTTATTTTAAGTTCAAATTCTACCAGTGGAAGTGTAGTGCAAAATGAGTCCAATATGCAACTGTTGCTATTTTAAGTGCAACTTCTACCAGTGGAAGTCTAGTGCAAAATGAGACCATAACGCGACTACTGCTATTTTAGGTGCAACTTTCACCGGTGGAAGTTTAATGCAAAATGAGACCAATATTTTTAGTGCAACTTCCACCAGTGGAAGTTGAGTGCAAAAGGAGACCTATGGTGCTGCCAGAATTTTGCTGCAGAGTAGCCTGCCTTAAGGAGAAGGAATCAACTCACTTCCTCCCTCACCCACCTTATTTAATCAGGTCACTCACTCCTTTTCTCTCATTTACATTATACCCTCAAAATTCTCTCTTTCCCAGGGATACGCAACCACCGTCACCACGACACCTAACCAAAGTATAGTTTTTTCCTGGTTATTATTCCACTAACCAAACGTTTTAATAGTTTGGTTAGTACAATAATAACCACTCTAAACTATTTCTATGGTTATTATTCCACTAACCAAACCTTTCAATAGTTTGGTTAGTACACTAATAACCAATCTAAACTATTTCTATGATTATTAATGCACTACACTATTTTTCGAAATTGTATGCATTTGTAGTAAGTAACCGTGATAATGTGTTTCAATGAGACTTACGAGCAAGTAACCGTGAAAAACTTATTTTAGCCTCATCTTCGTCAACTACATAATGAGACATCAATGGTGATGGCCACCGGATAGATGATGACCTTGCCTTAAAAGATTTGGTCAATCATCATTTCAAGGATCTTTTCACTGAAATTCAACCTACTGCCAATATGATCCAGACTAATTACAAGTTCATTCCTCTAAAATAATGATGAAAATAATGTAATTTTTGCAAAGATGATGTAATTTTTTATTTGGGATTTCTAGCCCCTTTCTAATAAATAAATAAATAATGAGACATCAATGGCGTAATGGGAGAGTGTGCTTTAATGGCATGATGGGAGATATCCTTAATAGATGATGTATTTTTTTCTTTTTGGATTTTCTAGCCCCTTTCTAATAAAAAAAATGAGACATCAATGGCGTAATGGGAGAGTGTGCTTTAATGGCGTTTCTCAATGGTAGCCGTTTTTTTCATCAATGGTGAAAAAAAGAGAAAGAACGCGGAAGAGATGAAGACCGTGAAAAAAAGAGCGTGATATAGAAACAATCCTAATTTGGATTCGTAACTGTCCCTAAAAAATAGGAACTGCATTAATGGTTGATTTATTTTAATTATATAATTTAATTAAAAACAAAAAAGAACTATGACAGTAATGCCCTTACTCAATAATATCCATTAGATTCAATTTTCTTACCATTTAAAGAATCCAATGGCTATAATGTATTTAGTAATACTCCCTCTGTTCTTAAACTTTGGTATCCTCTTTGTATTTGTCTTGGGATAATTGAAATCAAAGTAAAAGAGTCTTGAGATAATTAATTCATACCTTGGAACTCTAAAAGACTCAATAAATATACATGGTATATTAGGAAAAATTGGGTGAATTGTATATTGGATTTCTAAAAATACTATTGTTTTGGAACAAAAATAAAGGGCCAATCGAGTAGTTACTGAACAAAAAGCTTAGTAACAAAAGCATTTGCCGTGTATTAGAGTGGGTTCGTTTGTGTTTAAGGGGAGTTAGAATAGATAGAATTAATAGAAGTGTGATATCTGAAAAGACCCAAATGCCCTCCACTTAAACCCCTCCATATATAATCAACTCTAAACAACGAGCTTATCAAAAAACAAAAAAAAACTCCAAACAACAAAAACACACACAACACAATCGTCACTCAGCTGAGTTTTTCTTCTTGGATTGCCCCATTAAGAGCTTAGGAGAGGGTTGGGAGTCTGACCTAGAGTCTAATAGGGTTGCTGGATTTCAGTTTGAGGCACTTGGAGAGCTAGAAAGCGGTTTTGGGTTTTTCTGTTTCTAGTTTTCGAAGATTTTTGTGAGAACGACAACACCGGTGAGTTCTTCGCTTTTAATCTTATATTCACTTTGAATGCATGTGTCTTGAAGTTAATATGTTGTTGATATATGTGGTTGTTGAAGTTTTGATGATTGGTGATGCTAATTGATGCAATTGTTGATTTGGACATTCTGTTTGAAACGTTCAGAACATAGGTTCAGTTCCTGTGAATTCGTGAACTCCGTGATTATCCAAATTTCATGTGGTTTAGTTTGTTAGAAAATGTTGGAACAGAATTGTTTCTGTTATATCAGTAACAGAAACTGAAGGAATGAAAACACTGCACTTTTATTCATTAGTTGGTCAATAGGTGACTTACAAAGTATTTATATCAGTAAGAGCTATGTTTTAACCAGAACCATAAGAGTACAGGCTATATATTTTGGTACTTTTAACCATCAGTTTCATACGACTATTCCCTTTCAGCTTTAACTCAGTTAGGAGCATTTCCAGCCAGATTCCTTGGCAGGCAGCCATGGCAGCAGCAATGTACTCTGTTTCACATGAAGATAAGGCCACAACACTTTCTTTCTTTGAGCTCCAAGAGATTGGAGCTTTACCATACATGAACACATATGCAGCAGTACTTTTCCTATCACTTTTATCACCACACCAATCCGAATCTGAGAAACCACACACCTCCTGATCTGTATTCTCAGTTTTCTTTGGATAGAACACACCAAAATCTGATGTTCCTTTAATGTATCTTAATATTCTTTTGGCTGCCTTTAGATGAGATACCTTAGGATTCTCCATGAACCTACTAACAAGCCCCACACTGTAGGTAATATCTGGCCTCGTGTGACAAAGGTATCTTAAGGAACCCACTAGTTGCTTGTAAAGAGTAGAATCCACACTATCCTCTTCTGGTTCTGTAACTAGTTTCACTGCAGGGTCACTAGGAGTGGCTGCAATGTTGCAATCAGTCATGTTGAATCTGTTTAGCACATCCCCAGCATATTTCTTCTGGTGTAGGAGTAATCCCCTGTCAATAGTGGTGAATTCAATCCCTAGGAAGTAAGTGAGAGGTCCCAAATCAGACATCTCAAACTCAATCATCATGCTCTTCTTGAATTCCTCCATATCAGCTTCACTTGCACCAGTCAGCAGCATATCATCCACGTACAAACACACTATCAGACAGTGTTTAGTGTTTGGACCTTTTGTATATATTCCATGTTCATTTGTGCATTTCAGCACACCAGGCACAAGTTGGACTTGGCAAGGCCTCTACGCTGTCTAGCAACATTAGTTAATAAAGCACCATTGCCAACCTTCCAAAGGAACACTTTGTAACTCTCAGGACCCTTCCAATGCCACAACACCCGAAAGAGATGGATGAAAGCACCATCTGGCGGGACTAACAGAGACTCATAGGCAGAAGAAATAGAAAACAAAACATCTCATCATTACCCGGCAACCAGGCAATACAGTCCTCCCCAGAATAGGAGCTCGGCGAACTCAACATAGAAATATTACGGATGACACCATCCGGCAAAATATTCTCCAATAAGTCAAGCCTCCAACTCCCATTACTATCAATCATATCCTTCACGCGACAGGACTGAAGATGAGCATCACAATCCCTCAACATCGAATCCTTAAGGCAACCCATGTTAGGAACCCACGGATCCTCCCAAAACTTCACCTTACTACCATCTCCCACTCTCCAAATAATGGATTTGATGAAGTCATCCCAAACATTGCAAATACCACGCCATAAGATTAGGCGTGGAAAATAAACAGCAGTCGAATAACTTAGTAATCATATTTATTTTTTTTAATTAATTGTGTGCATGGCCATCTTTTGCTTATAAAAATGGAAGGAGTAGTTGTGATTACAAGTATGTTAGTCCAAATTTAGCCTATCATGTATAGGCAAAAATTGCGTCCGAAATAGTTGCCCCCCAAGGCCTCATTGTCTTCAATAATGAGGAGCTTTTTTTATGTCTGACAATTGTTTGTCGGTCCTTGACGTTCTGGCGTTGCCCCTAGCGAGTCTTTCTTGTGAGGATGAGTTCTGATAACCATAAAAATGTTGGTTATTACCTTTGAATTATCCCATGTTTTTAACTTTATCTCCATTGCTCCACTGGCAGTCAGTTCTGCTCCGACTCTCCTTTCGTCATAAGGTGTGGAATTAGACCAAGGGGAATCCAATATTGGAACTAGTCCCTCTTCGCACGCAGGAGAAGCGGGAAGAAAGCCTACCGACGGGTATGAGTTCAATACAGGGATTCGGCATTCAAGAACTCCCTCCCAACCATCCTATCTTGTGTAAAAATCGCTTTCAGGCGAGTACTCTTTCTCTCCTGGAAGCGAGGGCATGAGCCTCGTTTTTGACATGCCACTTACAGGGAAATGCTATTTGTTGGTTTTCCCAGAGTCTTCCTTTTGTGCGTCTTTCTCGTGGCGAGAACAGAACAACAAGGAAAGACCCGACCGACCTGCCCAGGGCTCGAGGGCGGGCTTTATTTAAGTTCCAAACCTTAAATAGAAGGGTACTAGCAAAACAGAAGGATATTTTGGTAAAATTGAATGTAATTTAGGTATTGTGGAGGGTGCAAATGCCTTGAATGGATGTGTTTTTAGGTACTGCGGAGAGTTGCAAATGCATTCACCCGTTTGAATTTTAGGTACTGCGAACAGTTGTGGTTAATTTGATATCTCTTGACATCAAAACTGAAGGGTGTCAGAGGAAAAATAGTACCTAAAATGGCTTCAACAGCAAAATGGCTCTAAGTAACTAATTATGAAAGCATCAAAAAAGGTCATTCAAGTAGAAATAAAATGTGTTTGATTGGAATTCTCAAAAAAATAGCTGATTTGTAAGTGTGACTGCCTTTAAACATTGAAAAGTGTGATGAAGAGATAAAATTCAATCTAAAATCGGATTTTGAATGGTTAATTCTTTGACCGAAGTTGTCTTGCTTCCTCTTGAGCTGCCATACAAAACAGTAAAATGTCATCAGCATAAAGGGGATATGATTTTAGAATGTGATTTGTGCCGCTTCCGTGTAGCCCTCCCTGCAGGATAAAATGTCATCAGCTGCTTTGTATCCCTCGAGACTCCATTATTGAAAATAATTTCAGATTTTGAATGGTTAATTCTTTGACCGAAGCTTTTTGTCCAAAATAGATGTAAGTTGTCTTGCTTCCTCTTGAGTTGCCTTCCAAAACAGTAAAATGTCATCAGCATAGAATAATTGCTTCTAGTGAAGTTTAAATTTTGTTTTTTTGATAGCATATTAAAAATTCTGTGATAATGGATAATAATGCTTATTTGTTGAAGACTATAATGCTTAGATGATTAGCTGAAGACTTTTGTTCATATTATTAGATTAGTAGATAGTAAAGCAACCCTTGATCTGCAACCTGTCAATTAACTACAGCAAGATAGAAAAATAAATCAAGTTCGCAAGTTCCCTTGAGTGAATTTGCTTCACGAAAATTCCTTCAGTAACCAACTAGGTGAATAGGTTAGAAACTTCTGATGCAGTGGCTTCTAGTTCACAACAACCTGCAACTCCATTTGAAAAGAAAATTTGATGCGTGATTTTAAAAAAAAAAAAATTGAACTCCCTAACTCCGGGTCCTAGATCCGCCGGTTTTGTTGATGTAATTTTGTGGGATGATTTATGCGTATTCACGCCAAACAAACTGTTATTTTATTTCTATTTGAAATCAATTTTCTTGATGTGCGATGACCTTTGAAGATTCTTCTTCGGAGAGGTGCCCAAATTGTGAGCTTCTTTCTCTTAGAATCAAGGTCTTGGAAGCTCATTTTGGCCTACTACTCAGAGAAGAATGCTACCCCATCACCATCTAAGGAACAATCTGTTCCTCATATTTTGGCAGAGCTGAGTGAAATGCTGAAAGAAAAAGCAGTGGGGAGAAGATGTAGTTCAACTTTTTTGTTTTCCATTCTACTTTCCTCCATGAAGCACCGATTTTTTATAGGTCAACTTTGTATCTTTTGGTAGTATATCTCTCTAACGTTTATGTGATGGGACAAAATACATTCAATTTATAGGTTAGGCTATCTGAGCTTTCGTCTCTGTGGTCTTAAATCAAATCATATATGTCATTGTTTTACTTGTCGACCGTTAAGTAAATTTAATATTTAATATTAAAAGTAAATTTAATATTTAATATTAGTTAAGTAAAACTGGCAGAACATCACCGTAAACCGGTTTTACAACCGGGTTTATCATTAAAAACGCTGGTTTTGCTTTTACTGAACTGGTTTTAGCTGATACACTTCCATAATCAAATTTCCCTCCGATCTCATTAGAATATGTTGTTTGTTTATAAATTAAGTAAATAATAAGTAATCAAAATGCATGTTCCAATAAAAGCCATAGTATTTTCAACTTGAATTCATTCCAGTTCTGTAAGTGCAAATAATGATCAGAATTTGCAATGGACGGAAAAATAGCAACACAAGCAAGAAGAGATCGAGAGCTTAATTACCTAAAGTCTATGGGCAAATAGACAAAGTCAAAAGCCATATTTTTTTTTTGATAAGCCATAGTATTTTCTTCCCCACTCTCATTGTCTCTTGCATTCACATACATGCAATGATTCTCCAAAAACTCAACTAGCATTTCTCTATTGCAATGGAGAACCAGAAAAGCCAAAAAGACAATTAATGACAATGCCACCAAAATTTATTTAACGAACAAACAACAAAGTCATAATTACAGTTTCAAACCGTACAATAAAGACCAAGGAATACAAAAGGGTTAGGGTTTAGGGTTTAGACATGATATCTACTCTTGCTTACTGCTTAACAAAACTGTGCGATCTTAGAGCTATTTTAATTTTAGAGCTATTTTAATTTCTAAAATTTAGCCTTGCATTTAAGTTTCATTTTAGATCTATTTTACTACATTTTGTTATGTTTTAATTTACAGGTCAAGTCATGAGAAAGAAGGAATTTAAGAGCTAAAAAGCATGGTGGTGATGTCCCAAGGCTAGAGCAGTTGCATTTTGGTCTCATTTTGCACTAAACTTCTACCGGTTGAAGTGTAGTGCAAAATGAGACCAAAAAGCAACTGCAGTGTGCACATTGATTATAGCGGTGCGCCAGCGGTTGGTCGCACATATGACCAGTGAATATATAAGCTATTTTAAGTTCAACTTCTACTGGTGGAAATCTAGTGCAAAATGAGACCAAAACGCAAGTGCTGCTATTTTAAGTGCAACTTCTACCAGTGAAAGTATAGTGCAAAATGAGACCAAAACGCAACTGCTGCTATTTTAAGTGCATCTTTCACCAGTGAAAGTTTAGTTCAAAATGAGACTTCTGGTGCTGCCAGAATCTTGCTGCGTGAGAGTGGACACGACAACGACGGCAGCGTGCACATTGGTTAGCAATAACTTTTAAATTTGGTCCGGAGCAAGTTCAATACATTCATAACCTATCAAGAAATACAAATTTTATACGATTGAAGTAAAAGATATGTATTTTTCATATATAATAATAATAGAGGATTATACACACACAAAAGAGGATGGATCAAATTAAGCAAATAAATATAGCATATACTCGTACCTCTTTCCCTTCCACTTTTAAACCCCTTTTCCCTTCCATTTATTTGTGGCAGTTATTTACTTATGCAGTCATTTTTATTTGTCAATTTAGGTTGTGATGTACTGCTGTAATTTATATGCGTTGCCCTGTTATTGAGGGTTTAGATTCTCACCGGGGAAAGTTTAGATATTGGTGTGTTGGGAACAATGAGGGAAGATGAGTATGAAAGCAGGTATGGAAGTGATAACTTTGAAAGTGATAGCTTATATTATTCACTGATCATATGTCTGACCAACCGCTGGAGCACCACTATAATCAATGTGCACGTTGCCGTAGTTGCCGTGTCCACTCTCACGCAGCAAAATTCTGACAGCACTAGAGGTCTCATTTTACAGTAAACTATCACTGTTGGAAGTTGCACTTAAAATAGCAGCAGTTGTGTTTTGGTCTCATTTTGCACTATACTTCCACCAGTAAAAGTTGCACTTAAAATAGCAGCTGTTGGACTTTGATCTCATTTTGCACTACATTTCCACCGGTAGGATTCGGTTTGGTTTGGTTCGGTTTGCGGTTTTCTATTGGTTTGGTTCGGTTTTGAACACCCCTAATAGAAATCCTAATAGGCTTCTCGGAATTGATGAGGAGCTCTGATATTATGTTTAACTCATCTTTAATATAAACACTTTTTTAGTTTATTTTCTCAAAATAACATTCTGTCATTTTTGTTTAAAGAAAGTCTGTATGACATGAATTGTCTTGCTTTACAATTACTAGCCATAATTATGTTTATTTTGCTGCTACTGTTTAAGCTTTTGTTGATTCAATTATAATTTTTAAATTATTGTGATATTCCCTAAATTCAACAAACGAAAATGAGGAAAACCTCGTGTGTAACATGGGTATTAAAACGGACCATGATTCTCTAAAGTCATAGTTCTCTACATTCACTTGTAACTAAGCTAAATTGAAGGGTATTTACGTGTTTTTCTAACTCACCAATTTCTTCTCATATTCATTCGCATCACCTTTTAACCTATATATACAGGAGATGACGAGAAGATCTATGATATGATGAGTAATAAGAGTAATTAATGCTCTGGCTCTACAAACACGTACTTAAAGATATTTTGTAGACAACATCAAAGATATTTTGTAGAGTAAGAAACAGAGAGAATCATGTTAATTTTTTTATTTTTTTTATAAGCAATGTTAGTGGGGTGGGGAAATGTTAGTTTTCGGGAGTTGAACCCGAGACCTCCTTCTTACACTCATTTGGTGCACTCATTCGATATTCCTTAGCTCGCCAAATGAGTGAACATGTGCCTTAACAAAACTAGTTTGTGTTACATGTTTTCATTACCACAATTCTTTAAAAATAAACCTCGATTTCAATGGAGTTGGTTTTCTCGAAACTGCATTCTGTTTGTGTTCTGGCAATAGATTATTAGTTGGTTGATACTTGTTGGTCTAACAGCTACAGTATGTTGCTCCTCTGATTAGAGTCAGACTCTGAACAAAATCTGCAAGGTGCAACAAAATTTCACTTCACAATTTATGCTAACAGAATCAGTAAGGAGAGTGAACTCAAGAATTCCACTATAATACCAATCTCACAGTATAATAGAGAAATTGAGTACAGAAGCTAATATGGAGCAAGTTCCATTTTTTAGAAATAGGTTTAAATAGTTATTACCCCCCTGCAAATATACCCATTATCCAGTTACCCCCTACAAAAAAAAAACATTTAAAACAAACCTTGCAAAATGTAACGTTATCCAGTTACCCCCCTGCTGTTAAGTTTTCTGTTAAAAAATGTAAAATTAACATTATCCAGTTACCCCCTGCCACGTGTCACCATATTATTGGGCCTCTGTGACACGTGGCACTGACATGCCACGTCAGCTCCTATGTCACCACTGCCACGTGGCACTGACATGTGCCACGTCAGCAACCAATGGGTGGATGCCACGTGTCACTGACTTGGCAATGTGGAATATAGTGTGTTACTTAAAAAAATAAAGATTTGGTTGCCAATGAGATTTGAACCTTTGACCTTTAAGCGACTAACAAACCACCTTACCACTGAACCACCTAAACGATTGTGTATATTATCCCAACAATGAATATATATTACATCACATTAATCTTCTTCTTCATCATCTTCAACAATTCCAGATCTGGAATCCTCGTGATAGGCGCTGTTGATTTGTGGCTAGTGTAATTCCCAAAAGGAAAACAGACAATAAAGACTAGTTTCTAAAAAAATTATGGAAATCTTTTTAACAAAAGGAAGCTTAAGAGGAACGAGTGAAAAAAGCCTTAGAAAAAAGACGCATCACAACCGCACTGGGTACCTTGCATCAGCCATAACCTGAACCTTGAAACCACCACCATGCAGGTCATAAAAGACAAGCTTTGAGGTGCAGATTTGTTCTCTTTAGCAGCTTGCATTTCAAACGCAAATCGTTGGAAAACTAAAACGGTTTGTTCTCTTTATACCGTTTGTTCTCTTTATACCGTTGGAAAACTATAAAACGCAAATCTTCAAACGCAAATCCCCGTCGTTCCCATTTGTTTCCAGAAATCGATTCGAAGGAGAGAAGGAAAAACGAAATCGAAGGATTGAAAACGAAAATCAACCATGAATCTGGTTATGGGTTTCAAAAATTTCTGGTAATTGTTATCACAGGTTGAAGATGATGATGATATTATGTAATAAATAGTTTTTGTTTCCCTTTTACTCTCAGATAATCAACTGGGTTCAGTGGTAAGTGGCAGTGCATGCCACTTTGAGGTTGCAAGTTCGAATCCCATGTGCACCAAAACTGTTATTTTTTTAGTAAGACACTATATTCCACATTGCCAAGTCAGTGACACGTGGCATCCACCCATTGGTTGCTGACGTGGCACATGTCAGTGCCACGTGGCAGTGGTGACATAGGAGCTGACGTGGCATGTCAGTGCCACGTGTCACAGATGCCCAATAATATGGTGACACGTGGCAGGGGGTAACTGGATAATGTTAATTTTACATTTTTTAACAGAAAACTTAACAGCAGGGAGGTAACTGGATAACGTTACATTTTGCAATGTTTGTTTTAAATGTTTTTTTTGGTAGGGGGGTAGCTGGATAATGGGTATATTTACAGGGGGGTAATAACTATTTAAACCTTAGAAATATTATAAATTGCAGACGACAGCTTTTCCCACAGCGAGCAACTCCTGAATTCTTTTGACTGCATTCCAATTTCCCCCTTCGTGCTTTTCGACATATTCTATCAAAATTGCATCCTTTTTTTTGTGTCCATGGACCTTTCTTTAGAGAAACTTCTCCTCCCTTATCACCTTCTTCAACTGATGATGAGCTCCGACCCTTGCGCATTTTACGATTTCCTCCTTGATCAGCTTCTTCGACTGATCACAATCCTTGACCCTTTGACATTTTACGACCATCATCATCACCTGAAGCGCTCGACGTGGCTTTCAGTATGCTGTCCATTTTACGACAATCATCCCAACTTGAAGCTAGCGCTAGAAATGGCTTTCAGTATGCTGTCCATTTTACGACCATCATCCCAACTTGAAGCACCCGACATTGCTTTCAATATGCCTGAACAAAACAATGATTTTCAGGGGCAAAATATGAATTCTTCAGAGAATTGTAGGGTAGTAAACTGATGATCTGTGATAGATAACAGAATCTATGGACAGATTATTACAATACGGTAACGATAATAGGCTCTTCGAGAGGCCTAATCTCTCCCAAGTTCTTGAGCGATTCGAGGTGCTCAGGGCCTCCCAAAGGAAATAACTTCCAAAATACTAACTTGCCTAATCCTAATGACCGAACAATACAATATAAATACACAAGACAGCCCCTGACGGTTACTACAACACAAACCGTAACCGCCCACAAGACAATAACCGCCAACAAGACGGTAACCGCCCCACTTATTTATTTAAATCCTATCAATCTGGAATCACATAACAACGTTTCCCGAAAATAAAATCACATTCTGAATTTCATAAAGATACAAAAACTTGAACAAAGCAAACCCCATAACCCCAAAACGAAGAAAAGAAAAAACTTAAAGCAATTCGATGAAATTCAAAAAGCCCACATAGCAGAAATTTGAATAGGGATCGAAACTTGAAACACACAAAAAAAAAGAAGATTAGAAGAAAAGTGAAATGATTTTAGAAAAGAAAAACACAAAAAAAAAAGGAACCACAGTAACGAACATTGGGGGTATTAAAGAAGGAACTAGCACATGCTGAAAATTCAAGCAGTTGAATAACTTGCTTTCTCAGATAATAGTAGCACTTCTAAATTAACTTTTTAGGACCAGCATAGTGATGTCACTACAAAAAAATTGGTTTTTAGCGACAGAAATTTCCCTCACAAAATGACCAAAATCCGTCGCTAATGACAGTTAGCGAGAGAATTAGCGAGGGACCTGTTGCGTCGCTAAATTGCTCCTCGCTAATGGGATTAGCGAGGGAATCTGAGTCTGTCGCTAATTAGCGACGGTCCATTCCGTCGCTAATTCCCTCGCTAATGGCAGCCACGTGGGAAAATTCAGACAGCCACGCGTTCACGTTCCCTCGCTAATTCCCTCGCTATGCCTAGCCACGCGTCCACTTTCCCTCGCTAATGCCTAGCCACGCGTCCACTTTCCCTCGCTAATTCCCTCGCTAACGCCTAGCCACGCGTCCAATTTCCCTCGCTAATTCCCTCGCTAATGCCCATCTGATTGTATTTTTTTTGATTAATCTGCTTTTATACCTGTTTATTTTATTAATAAATAATAAAATCTAAACTATATAAAACAGCTTAAAATTAAAATTCTTCAATAAATAAAAATTACGAGAATAAAATTTGAATCCACAACACTTAATCTGAAATGTTATAACAAAAACGTTAATCAACAACACTAAAAGCTGCCACCATCAGACTCCTCAGCTTCCTCCTCATCTTGCTGCTGATTTTGCTGCATATTCTTAAAATACTTTAACATCATCGCCTGCCTACGGCTCACCTTCTCAAAGTTTTGCTGCATCTTTTTCATCGCCTCAGAAGAGGTCCTGACCTCCTGTCGAGTATCGTGCAGCTCCTGTCTAGTAGACTGCAGCTCCTGCTCCATCTGCCTCATATGCTCTGTATCTGTAGGAGTAGAAGCTGGTCGACTGCGTCTTCTGCTGCTCCCGGCCCCAGACTGGCCCATACATGGAGCCAAGGGCCCCGTACCATACAGGCGACCCTTAGACCAACCAACTGTCTTCTCCCAATGTTGATTTGCCAGATCTATCATCTCAGGAGTAAGTTGGCCAAGTGCTTCAGGGTCCCAGCTCCCCTGAGTTAGCTGAGTCATGAACTCATTTACTTGCTCCTGTTTTGAATAACCACAAATTAGCGCTCCATTCTGACAAAGCAACATTATATAATACAAATCAATTTGTATATTTACCCGAGTCATCTTGGAGCGCTCATCAACATACTCGCCAGTGCCTTTCCTCACATGGGTGGCTCTATGCAGCTCAAGAGCAGTGATGGGGCGTCCTGCCTTTTTACTCTGTAAAATGAAACACATTTTCAAAAATTGCTAACTAATTAAATAATGTAAAAAAACACACAGATTTGTAAAATAATTTACCAATCTAGCAGCATGCTGAGCCTGGTTGATGCTCCATGGAATCAAA
Source organism: Astragalus membranaceus (assembly GCA_039519185.1). Taxonomy (NCBI): domain Eukaryota; kingdom Viridiplantae; phylum Streptophyta; class Magnoliopsida; order Fabales; family Fabaceae; genus Astragalus; species Astragalus membranaceus. The sequence continues at coordinate 37,950,244 of CM076853.1, read as the reverse complement.
GAAACCGGGAGGAAATATTCTCTCCAACTTACAAATAATGAAAGGAATATTCTGCTCCATCTTAATAAGATCATCCCTTCTCAATGTTGAAGAGCACATATTTTTAAAATATTGACTCACTTCAATAAGTGGTTCCAAAACACACTTTGGTAATGAATTAAAAGCAATTGGAAGCAAACACTCCATGAATACATGACAATCATGACTTTTCATCGCATACATCTTCCCGGTGTTCACATCGGCACATCTTGCAAGGTTAGAAGAATAACCATCTGGCATCCTCAATTCTTTCAACCATCGACAAACATCTTTCGCTTCATCTGGTGTTAGGTAGTATTTGGCTTTGGGTTTTAACATCTTCCCATTAGGCATTTCCACCAAATTGAAATCAGATCGATGTTTGCTACAATAAAGAGCAGAATCCAATCTAGCCTTATTATTGTCTTTGGTTTTATCTTTCACATTCATCACAGTGAAAAATATGTTGTCAAAGAAATTCTTCTTGATGTGCATAAGATCAAGATTGTGCCTCAACAAATTATCTTTCCAATATGGGAGATTCCAAAATATGCTTTTTTTTGTCCAATTGTGCACCTGTCCATAACCATCCAGCCGGGTGAGCTCCCCTACCTCTGTGGCTTGTGGAAAATCCATAACTCTGCTCCAGATTTCACCTGATGTCAACAAAGGCGGTGGTCCATCTGTTTCAACTGCCCCTTTCTTGAAGGCCTTCTTGTTCTTTCTAAATTTATGATCTTGCGGTAAGAATATGTGATGCGAGTCAAACCAAGAACTCTTGCCCCCGTACTTTAGCGTAAACGCCTTTGTGTGTTCCATACAGTGGGGACATGCCAATTTACCGTGAGTCCCCCAACCAGACAACATACCATAAGCAGGAAAGTCGTTAATTGTCCACATCAATGCGGCTCTCATCATAAAATTTTTCTTTCGTGCTGCATCATATGTCAAAACACCCCCCCCCCCCCACAATCTCTTAAGATCATCAATCATAGGTTCCAAAAAGATATCAATGTTAGCTTTTGGATTGGATGGACCAGGTATCAGACAAGTCAAAAACATATACGGTTTAGTCATGCACATCTCAGGAGGAAGATTGTAAGGGGTAACAATGACTGGCCAACAAGAGTAGGGTGACGCCGATGCTTGGATATATGGAGTAAACCCATCAGAGCACAAGCCAAGCCGAACATTCCGTGGGTCTGAGGCAAAATCTGAATGCACTTGATCAAAGTGCTTCCACGCTTCACCGTCGGATGAGTGGCGTAAAATGTCGTCTGAGGTACGCCTATTGTCATAATGCCAAGTCATTTTCTGCGCAATTTCGGTCGATGCAAACATTCTTTGCAACCTTGGAACTATAGGAAAATAGAACATTGACTTTACAGGGATAGGTTTATAATTACGTTTTGCCCCTTTACGATCATGATACCTTGGCTTTCCACAGAATTTGCATTCAAGTAGCTCACCATCATTTTTACCAAATTCGTTGTTGTAAAACAACATGTGCCCTTTCTCACAACAATCGATCTTCTTAAATTTCAATCCCAGCTTCGAAACTAACATCTTTGCTTCATAATAACTTTTTGGCAAATTATCCTTATTAGGTGTCGCTTCCAACATCATTTCAGTCACATAGTCTAAACCCACCTCAGAAATATTACTCATGGACTTAAAAGTTTCACACACATAGATAATTTTGACTGTGGCGAGCCTTCAAACAACGGTTTGTTTGAATCTCTTAACAAATTATGAAATTTTTGTGCTTCTTCATTTGGAAGTTCAACATGATCGTCATATTGAGGCTCATCAAATGGAACATTCACCCTGAGACCATCATAAATCATGTTTTCCATCTACTCAAAAATTTTATTACGTGGAACACCAACACCAGAACTGCTTGAAGCCCCTACCTCAAAATTTTGACGTCGTTGTTCTCCATGGTCCACCCAAATCCAATAATTAGGCCTAAACCCCCATTGATACAAGTGCTCCCTGATTTCATTATCGGTCCTAATAGGTACACCGTCTCATTTTAAGCATGGACATCTAACCCCATTTTCCCGTTTAGCCAATTCATGTCGCCACGCTACCACAAGAAACTGTTCAACCCCACTTACAAAAGATTCCTTCAAACCCGCTCTTCTCGGATATAACCGATCATACACCCATTCACGATTAAATTCATACAAATTCATCTACACGCATTTAAGAAAACGTGTTAGATTCCCTTAACATTCCCAATAATCTATCAAGTTAGTGGCATCGATATGAGTGGAGATGATTTCGAGCCGAATATGGGGGTTAAGGACAGATCAGACAAAACCCTTTTTCATATAAGTAGTGAAGGATCGAAGTTATTTCTAACTCCCAACAATTATCTCAATGGAGATGATTTCGAGTAAAATATGGGGGTGAGGGACGGCATCACCTCACCCTTTTCCATCAACAACACACAGTCATCTAACCTAGGGTTCATGAAAACAACAATTAATTTATTTTGGAAACTAACCGTTATGAGATTGAGGTCCGGTGCGGTACGTGGTTCGGTGACAGTGCGCACTCCGGTGCGGTTGTGAGACTTCAAACACCAACAATTTCAATCCTAAACCATTTCAACTTCAATTTCAATTAATAACTTCAATTTCAACTATTAATTTCAACAACAACTTCAATATCAACTTCAATTTCAACTATTAATTTCAATTTCAAGCAAAAAACATAAATCAATTCACTATTAATTTCAATTTCAATAAAACAACTTCTTCAATTTCAACAAACAATTTCAATTTCAACAAACAATTTTTATCCTACACAATTTCTATAAATCCTAAACTTAATCCTAAAACCTAAAACACAATTTCAATTTCTACCCAATTTCAATTTCTAATCCTAAACACAATTTCACTAAAACAATATCAAAATTTAATTTTACAATATCACAAAACTAAATTCACTAAAATTACCAAACAACAATATCACAAAATTAATTTTACAAATCCTAACAAAACAATATCAAACAAAATCAGTTGGTAAAAAAAAATCAAAATTAGTAAAAAAAACACCTCCAAAGGTAGAGCTCCTGTGGTGAGGAGGGCGAGCTCCGGTGGTGGTGAGGAGGGCGAGCTCCGGTGAGAGAGAGGTTCGCGTAGGAGAGAGAGGGAGAGAGAGGAGAGAGAGCGATGTCGCGTATGAGAGAGAGATAGGAGCGACGGGTGAGCGGTGGTGTGGTGGCGGTGGTGCGGTGGTCGTGGGGTGGTGGTGCTGGAAATGGTGTCGTGGGGTTGGGGTTCGTGAGAGAAGAGTGAGGGAGTGAGAGAGAAGAGGAAACAGAGAAGAGGAAACAGAGACAGGAAAAAGGGACCTGATTCTATTTAATTGGGGTTAGCGATGGAATTTGTGAGGGACTATTTCGTCGCTAATCCCATCACGCTAACCAAGGTGGAACGGTCAAAAACATTAGCGAGGGACCAGCATTTCCGTCGCTAATCGCTTCGATTTCCGTGCTGTTCTGATTTTAGTTTCCCTCCAAACAATTAGCGACAGACTGTTCCGTCGCTAATGCACTAACTTCCGTCGCTAATTTTCAAAAAAACGAAGACCCTTATTCCCTCGCAAATTCCGTCGCTAATGTCAGTTTTAGCGAGGGAATCGTGTTCCGTCGCTAATGTCCGTCGCAAATAACGTTTTATTTTGTAGTGTGTGGCTATCTTCAATAGTTCTAGTATTGTGTCCCTTCCCACAATAGCGGAAGCATTAAAACAACACTAACCTCCAGCCATTGCAATGTTGGTCTCGTACTTCACACCCAACGGAGAACTCGGATTTGCTCTTCACACCTACGGAAGAACTCTGTTCTTCTTTCCAAACCCTCACTCACTCAAAACTCGATGGTGTAATTTTTCTGAATAGAGAAGTAGGTTCGGTGACCAAAACAGAGAGTAGAACCAGCATTTATAGAGCTCTGTCCATCACAGAGTTCAGTAACTTCCGACTACAAAATAGGGGCTTAATTTTCGGAATTAACCGTTACTGTGAGATCATGGGTTGAGTGGGAAAAGAAAATGGACCTAATTCAGAGTTAGTTTCTTTCCCTAAAAATAGGAGCAAAAATAGAGCACATTTCCACTCCCAAAAACTTAGGAAACGTGAAACAAAACTAACATTCTCCCACTTGGTCCATTTAACCCTGTCACAATCATAACGAGAAACTTAATATATGAATCATGGCGATAGCTCCTCAAAAATGAGTATTATCTTCCATGTATTACGATATGTCAAGCATATCAAAATAAGTCCCTAACTTAATGAATAAACCATATGTTTATTCAAGGTCAAACTTAAATGAATTTCTTCAAATTAAATAAATGTGTACACAAACATAAGAGAAAATATCAAACTGAATAAGAGTTTCATCAAAAGCTATAAATGTACGTAAAATGATGCTTGTTACTAGAAGACGTCACAGATTGGCGGATACGCTTCTCTGCTGCAGGTAATTAATTAATTATTTTTATTTCTATTTAATTACTTTTATTTATATAATTACTTTTACTATTTTAGTGCTGGATATATGAGTATTTCCCCATCATCGTGGTGCGGAAAGACTTCGGTGCCAGTGAACTTCCATGTTGCAGCAGGTGGGCGAACAAGAAGTGCGATAGTATCAAGCTTCCGGAGTTTCGGCAGCTGCTGGATGACTTGCAGAGGGAGCAGGTCATATGGAGCCCCTGGGACGACCACAAACAGTACCTCCGGTTTCACATTTCATTATTCAAAGGTTGGCTGCTGTGGGGGGGATGTGGTTGTGCCTTATATGCCAGACAGGGTCCGTTGGCAGTTTGGATATGTCTAGGAGATTAAAAAAAAAAATTAAAAATTCTTAAAACAAACTAGTGGATGGCTGGATGGCTCATGTTGTAAAAGAGAAACTAAAATTCTTAAAAGAAAGGTTGAAGGAGTGGAATAAGGAAGTGTACGACATTATGGACATGAATATTGAAAGCATTGTGAAGGCTTTGAATATAATGGAAGAAGAAGATTTGAATGGGGAAGATTGGGATGGAGAAAAATGGAAGAAGCTTAATACAGATTTTTGGAGAGAATTACATCATAAAGAGGCTTTGCTAGCTCAAAAGGCTAGGATATCTTGGATCCAAAAGGGAGATGGCAATACAAGATTCTTTCATAATGCAATCAAGTATAGAGAAAGGAGGAATCAAATAGAATTGTTAAAAGTGGGAGAGGATTGGTTAAGTGATGTAAAGGAAATTAAAGATGAGGTAAGAAGACATTTTCAAAAGCAATTTACAGACGAGGGCTTCAGGAGGCCGACCCTAGATGGATTAGAATTCAAGTCAATTTCTGAAGAAGAATCACAAAGAATGATAGCTCCATTCACAATTGACGAAGTGGAGGAAGCTCTATGGAGTTGTGAAGGGGATAAGAGCCCGGGTCCCGATGGATTTAATTTCAATTTCACCAAAACTTGCTGGGGTACCATCAAAGAGAAAATTCTGGAATTATTGGTCCAATTCCATGCTAATGGAAGATTGCCAAAAGCCTTCACATCCTCTTTTGTAGCAATGATTGGCAAGAAGAGACACCCGCAAGGTTTGAATGATTTTAGGCCTATTTCCCTTATAGGTTGTATGTAAAAAATCATCTCTAAAATCTTGGCAATGAGGCTGAAGAAGATTCTGCCGGGTATAATATCTCCCACTCAAACCGCTTTTCTAAAGGGAAGGCAAATTTTGGATGGAGTCTTGGTAGCAAATGATGTTATTAATTTTGCAAAGAAGAAGAAGAAGAGGCCTCTCTATTTATTCAAAGTGGATTTCGAAAAGGCATACGACTCGATTTGCTGGGGGTTTTTAGACTATATGATGATAAGGTTGGGTTTTTGTGACAAATGGAGATCGTGGATGAAGGCGTGTATTTTCACGGGTTATGTCTCTGTTTTGGTAAATGGAAGCCCAATGGAGGAGTTTTCTATGGAGAAGGGTTTGAGACAGGGGGACCCTTTGGCTTCTTTCTTGTTCTTGATAGTAGCAGAAGGTCTTACCGGGCTGATTAATAAAAGCACTGAACTTGGCTTCCTTGAAGCATTTACAATCAATGAAGGACTATGCTTTCTGGTTCTACAATTTGCGGATGATACCCTAATATTGTGCAAGAAGTCGAGGGAGAATTTGTGGTGTTTAAAGTCATTATTAGGGATTTTTGAATTAGTATCAGGCCTTCGAGTGAATTTTCATAAAAGTTGTTTAATTGGCTTAAATATTGATGAAGATGAGTTGAGAATAGGTGCTAGATTTCTACATTGCAATATTGGAGAAGTGCCTTTTAAGATCCTAGGAATTCTGGTGGGTGCATGATAGAGAAACACAACAATAGTAGAAGAAACAATCAAGAAAGTAGTGTATTAAGGATAAAAAGGCAATAGCCAACACAAAGTATGAGTAGTAGGAATAAAGAAGAAGCAATAGGGGCGCCTCCCTTGAGACAAAAAACCCAAACCCTAGCCCAAGCCTTGGCCAAAACAAAACCTAACCTATTCTACTCAAAATCACTTCTTTTATACTAATTAGGGTTAATTACTCTTTTTCCCCTCCTAACAAAAACATTGCCAAACTTCCCTCTTTTCGGCGCATTCGCATCAGTGCAAATCTTAGGTTTGGGTCTACATGGCAACCGGTAGTGAAGAAGATGAAAGACAAGCTATCATTGTGGAGGGGGAGACAATTATCAATAGGTTGTAGAATCACATTAATCAATTCGGTACTCGCAAGTTTACCATTATACTACTTCTCATTCTTTAAAGCTCCCAAAAAGGTAATTGTTAGTGATTCAGCAAGTGTACTGAAACGTTGCAAGTAATAGTAAAAACGGTAAGAACCGGTCGTATCCACAGGGATTGCGTGTTGTTAACCATAGCCAGATATTAACTCTTAGATTTGAAAATTGAATTAAGTTGGAATTTCAGTAACGCGAAATAAAACGGTTGTTTAATAAAGCAAAGACAAGTGATTAGGGATTGAATCCTCTCCCCTATCCTATCACATGAACCTTCAGTTAATTTCAAGCTATTTATTCAAACTACCAGATTCAATTCACTAAAATAGGTTAAGGACAATCCCTTGCCTCAAAACCCCTTTTACCTAATTGAGAAACCCTAATTCCTTAGGTGATCCAACAATAAGCAAAGCATTAAACCCTAGAACTAGATAATTCACAAACTCAATTCCATATTCCTATGATCATCAAGTATGTGACCTAAAACCCCATATCAAGCATGCAAACCCATATCCCTATGGTGATCACAAGCCCTAAATCAATACAACTATCATATGTAGGAGTAAAGCATTAAACATAGCGGCATACGCTAATGGGAAAGCAACAAATAACTGAATTAACCATAGCAAAGTATTCATAGGATAGGTTTGGGGAGATTCATCTCTCCCTAATCTATGAAATTTAGTTACACATGATTAGAGAAGTACAAACAAAGTTAAAAGGTGAAGGAAGTCATGAGAACCTTCAAACCCTTGTTCCCAAGTGCTTGGAAGCCTCCAAATTCGCCTCTCTCAGCTGCTCCAAAACCTAGCTGCGCTCCAATGATCCCCTCCCTCCAAAAATTCGCTGAAACTGCTTAAAAGCCCTAGTTTTAGGTCAACCATCGCGTCGCGTCGCGACGCGAAATAAGTCAGTGCCAACTTCCAAGAAACAAAATTGCATGGTCGCGACGCGAAAACTGTCCGAACCAAATTCTTGATATTCCTGCTGCACCACTAGGCAAATGTCTGGTTCGCTAGTGGATGTCACAATAACTTGAAGGTCTTCCATTACAGTATGACACCAGAAATGATGGAAATAGTTTACAAATGACTTCCTAATACATTGCTCTAAACTATGCTAATTCCCCAGATAATGAATTGAATTACAATCAAATGCCTGCAGTTTTGGTTCTAAAATTGAACAACTTATTACATATGACAGAGAGTCAACAATAATTAAAGAAATGGTCAAGATACAACGTAACTTCTTATGGGGTGGTTGTGAAGATGCTCAAAAGATGGCATGGGTTAGATGGAGTAGAATATATTTGCCAAAAGAAAAGGGTGGTCTAGGCATTAGGAACATGGAGGTTTTCAACATCGCTCTCCTTGGCAAGTGGAAATGGAGGTTGCTAGTAAATGAAGAAAGTATATGGACTACTTTAGTGAAAAGACTCTATGGTGAAGATGGGATTTTAAAAAGAAAACAGCAGTCTACGTGGTGGAAGGATTTAGAAAGCATTGATGAGTGCTTGCCTTTTGGTGAAAATTGGTTCGCTGATTCGGTTAAGGTAAAATTAGGAATAGGTACTGCTATAAAGTTCTGGGCTGATAAGTGGTGTTGCCCGTGGAGACTGCTGGATATGTTTCCTCAACTGTTCGAGCTTTCTTTGCTGCAAAACAGGTCTGTTACTTATTTTGGTCATTGGAGAGATAATACACGGAGCTGGAAGTTTAATTGGGCTGGATTATTGACTGGTGAGAATAAACAAGCAGAAGCAATGTTGAAAGATCTGCTAGCACCGACCCGAACCGAAGAGGGAGGGCGAAGATTTGTGGCGCTGGTTACTCACGGATTCAAGGCTATATTCGGTGAAGTCTGCATACATCTTGCTAATTAATCATAGTGAAGAATCACAGTTAGATGAAGAGAAGAGAAAAATCATAAAAAAGGTGTGGAGGACAGCAATTCCATCAAAATTTCTGGTTCATGGTTGGAGACTTCTCTTGGATCGCTTGCCAACGAGAATGCTGCTACAGCAGCGTGGAGTTATTGTGTTTCAACCCACTCCATCATGTGTGTTTTGTTTTAGGCACGACGAAGATTCATGGCATCTGTTCTTCAAATGCGGCTTCGCAGAACAGCTATGGGATCGCACTTTTGCGTGGCTTGGAGTGGCAGCAGAGGACTGTCAAGACCCATGGGAACACTTGATAAAACATGGAATTAGAATGGGTGGGAAGAAAAATAAAAGATTGAGGTTTCTGGTATGTTAGCCGTTGTTTGGGTGATTTGGCTCAATAGAAATAGAGTTCTCTTTAGAGGTGGGATACCAAATGTTAATCAGATGCTAAATCATGTTAAAAGTTTATCTTGGGGTGGTTTGCTAATAGGGTAGGGAATTCACTCCTCTATTGACTTTGAAAAATGGATAGATAACCCTTCGACATGTATCGATCTAGTGAGCTGAATTGTAAAAGGGTTGAGGTACCCTTTGTACCTCTTGATTAATAAAATTTATTTGGCTTATCAAAAAAAAACTAGAGGCAAAGAGTACATTTTTTTAGTTTTAGAAATTCCTTGTAACTGTTCAAATCAAAGGCATCGATGCATCCGAATTTAAATTATTTCCAATTATGATCATTTGCTATAATATATATACTCCTTTGACAATTTAAAATTCTTAGTTCTGAATGGCATGTAAGTCATAAGATCCAAGCAATATTATACACTTTCCTGCATACCATAATTAAGCAGGAAATTAAGGAGAACAAGAAACTTAGTAGCTTCTACTGTCTAGGGTGCTACTTATTTTTTGTTGGCAAATGTTAGTGGTTAAGCTCATAGGAAAGCATAATTTAGAGCTATATATGACACAAGGGAAATGTGAGTTATTGTGGATGAATATTGTGCTAGATGACACTGAGATAAAGTATGCATGCCCTATGAAGTTGTTTTGTGACAACGAATGTATTACTCATAATAGCGTTCAACACGGCACGACGAAACACATTAAGATAGACCAACACTTTATTAAGAAAAAGTTAGATAGTTGATTGCATTCCTTATGGGCACCAACTGAATGATGTGTTAACGAAAGATTGTCAACAGAATGTATCAAACAACTTACTTTACTAGGAAAAGAAGGCTTCTTTATACCTGTTCCGGATTGGGCCGAGCTCCCAATACGGTTAGTGGGCCGTGAACCGGCCCAATCCATTAGCGAGCCGTGATCAACACTTATGCTAAGCGATATCAACGACTGAGAATAAGTCACGCCATCCAACGGCCAAGAGGCATTGTCAAACACTATAAATAGGGGTCAAACCCCACTGAGAGGTACACTATTCACCCACTAATTGCCTTGACTAGTACCCCACTAACTTGGACGTCGGAGTGTCATTGCAGGTACAAGCCGGGCCGAGCTCTGCTCCCGACTTACATACAATCAAGCACGACCGGACATCAAACCAATCCGTCTCCCAGGACAGGACAGAGAGGTACGGTTCGATACGTACCCTTCAAGTTATACATGTAAAAGTTTTCAACACAAATGCCATTGGTTTGCAATTTTTAATCTATATTAAAGCATGATACAATATGAGGTTTCAATCTAATTTCACTTGCTAGACAAAAGCTACAAATTTTTCTATGGTCATCATATTCCATAGGAAATGCCACATAAAATTTTGACATTGGTAAAGTGTGTCACAATGTGCATTTCTTAATACACAACAGCAATGGGAATTAGCCAACCAGAGAGAAGGAAAGTGACACTACAAGAATTACTTATTCCCACTCAAGCATCATGGGATAGCAATGCATGTCAAATAACGTCGTGGAAAAAAGGAATTCATAGAATCCTCTTCCTAACGGAACAACTTGCCAATAACCCACATGTTTTCAAAGTTCTTTAAGTTTTCCTTTTAGATTTTGTAAAGAGGGAGGTTTATTTCCTTTGGAGAGCCAATTGATGTATTTTTTATATCATTAATTAAAAAAACTAGAGAAAATAAGCAAAATAACAACTGTCAAATCCATCAACATAACACACCTGCTGGTGACCTACTAAAAGGCCATTTGCTTTAACAACCAAACTAAACATAAAAGCCTAAGACCATTTGTGCTACAGTGACAATAAATCAGTACAATATTGCTCCTGCACAAATTCTGTCTCAAGTTTCCATTTCCACAAATCTATGCTTTTTGTTTGGATGGTCACTATTTATCTAATTTTTTTTTATTTTACCAGATAGGAATAGTGAATCGAACATTCCCCATGCTACTTTCATCCTTGAATACATGGATTCCGCTTTCTATATATAACGGTATCGTATCCTCGTCCTCGTCCTCATCCTCGTCCTCATCCTCATTCTCGTCGTTTTCATCCTCATCCCCATCCCCGTCCTTATCCTCATCCTCTTCCTCATCCCCATTCTCCTCGTTTTCATCCTCGTCCTCATCCTCGTCCTCATCCTCATCCCCGTCCTGATCATCCTCTTCCTCTTCCTCATCCTCATCCCCATCCCCATCCCATCCCCATCCCCATCACCATCACCATCACCATCGCTATCCTTATCCCAATCATTTCTTATATACCCATACAAATTACACATCTCATAACTAACCTCTACATAGATCCATTTATTGTTCAGAAGTTCCTCTTTTAGGTAAGATTCAACTTTGCTTCTTAGTAGCGGTTTCAGATCAAACAGATATGTCTGATCAGGTTCTATGTAGAGACATTGGCGACCAGAATTCACACACATATTATCCAGATAAGTAGTGTACCAATTGACTCTCAGACGGGCTATTAGGAAACCACTTGCCTTATTGATATGGTGCTTGTTAGGCATGGATTTAGTGGCAAAGAAGAGAGCTACTGAAGGTATCTTGTTACGGAACCAAAAAGAAATTGAGTCCGCTTCTTTGGTGCTCGAACCACTTCGGAATTTTCTCAGTTCCCGCCAAAATAAACTCAGTGCTTCCAGCCTCATGATGTTCCTGTTAGTCATATAATTAAATACTTCATAAATTCGGTTTAGGTAGTTAATTAGTACGCATGTACTGACAGTGTAAAGATTACTTCCCGCCAAAATATTAAGTCGAATACTTATACAAGAAAAAGAAAAAAAAACCTGGTTTAATAGCATGGTTCTTCTACATGAGGAAGTCAATGATTTGCAACCCTGGGCACTGAGATGATTTAAATTTGGCGGAATCCCTCTGATTTCTTGAAGAGACTTACAATCATCCAAATAAAGGCTCTTTAAAATGTGACATTCTTTGAGGCATTCGGGAAGAATTGTGAAATCATTGTTGCATAGGACTAGTTCTTCCACATTGGGAAACCTTGAGAGAAGTATTGGAAGAATTTCATCTGACAAGTTGCACCTTTTTAGATGAAGTTTAAGCACACTTGTAGACACCATGGAAGTCAAGTTACCATTATGCTTTGGCAATGAAAGAGAACAATGCGAAAGGATAATCTCTGACAATTCTGGTAGCATGAGAATGCTACTTGGTAACCTAATCTTTGAAAGATCATCTATTGGTAAATCATTAATTGCTCTGGGATTTAGAAATGGGAATCGAATATCTTCTATTAGTAAATCATTATTAGTTGCTGCTCTGGGATTTAGAAATGGGAATGGATCTATTATTAAGATATGAAGCCCTGTGAAATTTTGAAATGAAAGTGGGAATTCTTCTTCCACGCAAGAACCAGAAAAATAAATCTCTGTTATGTTTTTCATCTCCTTTAATATTTCTGGAAAACTCTTGAGATTCATACAATATGAAAGTTTAAGTTGGTGAAGAGAGGTCAACTCCAAGGGTGGAAATCTCTCAAGCCCCATGCAATGTTGAGCATTCAAGAATTTAAGTTTATTCAGGAAACCAACAGATTCGTGAACTGTAAGTAAGTTATAACAATTTTGAAATGATAATATTTCTAAATTTGGGAAACCAGAAACGTCAACTATTTGTGTTAAAAATTGACATTCGTCTAAATTTAATTCTCGCATGTTCACGAACCTCTGCAAAAAAAAATGGAAAAAAAAAAGAGAGAGAAAAATGATTATCTTAAAGTAATGTATCGATATGCAAATTAAATGAGGGAAATGAAATAATCACACTTGCCTTAAATGAGCCAACCAACTGAAATGATGTAAGGCCACTTGCCGGTAACGTGCATAGTGAAAGTTCCTTTGGACAAAAATCAGATGGTATGTCTTGTGAAGGATATTTAGGCCATTTTAGTACTCTCAAACTATTTGGAAGATGTTCAGGACCTCTGGAAAATATACCATTTTTTATAATAAGTGTTTTGAGGTTTTTCATCTTCTTCAATTCATCTCCTTTCCATTCCACCACTTCAAATTTCGGGAATTCCAGGTGTATAATTTCAATTTCACTTGTTCCCTTGTAACACAGAAAAAACCAAAAGAGCTAAATGAATGAAGATTAATAATAGAAAATTAATAGTCCAACTATATCAATCATACGTACCTTGTTATCTTCTAAAACTTGAACAATATCTTTATGGAACCACAACCTACTGCGCTTCTCAGGTTTTTTGGGTGATTCTTGTCGTACAATTTCTTTACCCATGTCCCCTATCAAGTCATGCAATGTCACAGTTGGAGTATAATCATAACCATACCGAGTAATCTTAATGAGAGACTTTTCAACCAACACTCTAATATGATGTTTCATGCAACCACCATAATACGCATGAAGTATATCTTCAACCTCTGACAATGCATATTCTCCAAAGCAACAAGCAATATCAAGAAACACACTCTGCTCATCTTCCTCCAAAGCATTGAAGCTTACTTTAAGTATCTTTTGGATTTCTTTATTGGGAATTATTTTATACCAATCTAATGTAGATTCCCACTCTTCTATACGCTTTCCAAACAAGTTGGAACCCACTACTTCTAAAACCAATGGAAGGCCAGAAGCGTAAGTTAGTGCACGATTTAAAACATAGTGGTAACTTGAATCAACCGTGTTATTTTTAAAAGCCTTCCACCTCAATAATTCAAGAGCATCTTTGTCTTTTAACGTCTCTACTTCATATGTTGTTTCAATCCCATGACTTGATAGCAAGTGTTTGTATCGAGTGGTAATGATCACTCTACTACCATGACGGAACCAATCAACCCCTCCAGCCAAAACTTCGAGTTGCTTCAATTTGTCAATGTCATCAAGAACTAGCAGAACCTTCTTTTGTTTCAATCTTTGCATTATGATTGGAATTCCCTCGCTGACATCTCCTAACTTAATCTTCAATTTAACTGTTTTTGATAGCAGCTCCTCTTGAACATGCTCTAAGCCATGTTTGGTTGAATTTTCTCTCACGTTGTGAAGAAAACACAAACATTCAAATTGATCGGCAATAAAATTATAAATTGCTTTTGCAAGTGTTGTCTTTCCCATTCCTCCAATCCCATAGATCCCTAACATCTGAACTTTATTATCACGTCCAACTTCTAGAAGTGAATTCACTTTTAGGACTTGAGAATGAAGTCCAACGGGATAATCAGCAACATGTAAAGGAACACGATTGATCGTCTCAGAGATATCTTTGACTATCCCCCCAATAAACTCGTGTTCATATCCGTTCCTACCAATTAGATAAGTTTCAATTATTTCATCAGTATCACAGTCACATGTAATTAACCGATGATTATTACAATTCAAATACAAATTGTGTTTACATATATAAAATGGACTAACTCCTCTAAAAAACATATATTTCCTTGTTTTTACGTTTAAGATGAAATGATTAGAAATCAAAAACTAAAGAAACAAAATATATATATAGGAAGACAAAAGAGGAGTGAGTGGATTGAAGTGTACGTGTACCTAAGATCGTAATGACGGCCAGACAAGTTAGCTGCATGGTTAAGTGCCATCTTCCATTTTCGTAACCTCTCCATGTTATCCGTGTTTTCCTTCTTATTTTGTAGATGGAGGATGAGGAGGAAGAGGAGAAGAAGGGGAAATGTGACCATGAAGCCACAAGAATATAGAAGAAATGCAAACAACAAGAGAATGAGACAAATATGGATGGGATGCATGTACTTTCTATTGTTATTTTGAAACCTCACTTCATGCTTAGCTATTGCTTCACCATAACTCCCAGTTTGATGTCTCACATGAGAAGGTTCTATGCCATAGAAAACAGGCAAAACCAAGCGACCCTTTACCTTCACACATTGAATGATGTGTTCAAGTTCATCCAAGCAAAACGAAGAAGAAGCATAGTTGTGAGAGAACACGGGGATGAAAATCATGGACTCTTCAATAGCCTTGACAAGTGTTGGTGTGATTTCATCTCCTCCTTGAAGCTCCCTGTCATCAATGAAGGTCCGGATTCCTCTATCACAAAGAGCTTGATGGAGATTTCCAGTAAAAGAGAAGCGAGTGTCGGCGCCTCTGAAGCTGAGGAAAACGTCATATCTGAATTCAAAGGAGAAGGAAGATGAGGAAGGAGAGAAAGAGGGAGATGATCGGATAGCCATTAGGAAAGTTGGTGAGTACGTGAGAGTATGAAGAAAATATGGACTGGACGTGTGTGTTTTATTGTCATGGGTCTCTCTCTATAAATAATAAAAATAAAACAAGAAGGGAAACATATAAAAATGCATGGCAACGCGGTTTCAGTGACTAGGTATATATAAAATAAATTAAACCAAAGACTTATCCCAAAATAAAAAAAATTAAACCAAAGACCTGTGAAACTTCCTCTCATTTCCTATTTCATTGGTTGTTAGTTTGTTGGCCCTTATGGTACGCAATTAGTAATTTTTAATGTGATTCTTATAAGAGTTGGGGCTCACGACTCTTTAAGTGAGTAAAGAGATACTTTTAGATCGCGTGCTCACGCGCCGACGGTGGGGAGTTGAACCCACGCCTTTGTGGGAAAGGCTTTGGTTTATGTTACTAAGTCTTTTTCTTAGTAACTCTTACTAAACAAGTAATAGTCATTGGATTCTCAAACTTTTAATGAAATTTAATCTAATGGTTAGTATTGAATAAGGGCATCGTTGTAATCACAATTATTATTTGTTTTAATTAAATTAACCATTAAATCAGGCCCTATTTTTTAGGGATGGTTACAAAACTAAATCAGAATTTGTTTCCACGTTCTTCTCTTTCACGTTTCCTCTTTTTTCACGTTCTTCTTCTCTTTTTCTTTCACGTTCTTCTTCACGTTCTTCTTCTTCTCTTTTCCACGTTCTTCATCATCTTCACGTTCTTCTTCTTTTTCACATTTTTTTTTCGATTTGCAATTCCTCATCATCTTCTTCTTTTTTTTCAAATTGTGTTTTGCAGGTTGGTTTCTTCTTCTTCTTCTTCTTCTTCTTCTTCTTCTTCTTCTTTCCAGGCTGGTTTTGCTGCAATTAACCATTTTTATGCAAAACTGTGGTTAGTGGCATCTAACCACAATTATGCATATTTGTGGTTAGTGGCATCTAGCCACAATTATGCATATCTGTGGTTAGTAGCCACTAACTATTGCTATGCATATTTGTGGTTAGTGACATCTAACCACAGTTATGCATATCTGTGGATAGTGACATCTAACTATTGTTATGCACATTTGTGATTAGTGACATCTAACCATTCCTTAGTCACAAATGTTTAGTAATATAAGTCATACTCGGTGGGGAATGAGTCAACTACTTACCAACTGCGCCAACTTTTATTTGTGGTCGTATTAATAATTAATAACTAATAATTAATAATTTAATACAAAGAAATGAAAACATTTGTAGTTTCCGATTTATAGTCAAAGCTGGCTATAATCCCGATCCCACACAATCCCTCGGTAGAAACGTGAATATTCTTATCTTGCATTTTGTATTTTCTATTTAATAGAAACTTCCTTTCATTATCTCTTATATTTGGACTCAATATACAGAAACTTCCTTTCACCCAACTCTTACATTGGACTTAACTTTTTGTGTTTCTTATTCTTTCTTTATACATGAATATTTTTTGAAAAATGCAAGCAACACTTTGTACACTTTCTTCAATAATTTTTACATCTACTATCTATCAATACCATTTACCCACTACCAAAATATCAATCTTATCCTTTTCCTAACTAAATAATTGGAGGATATTTAAGTAATTTCACTTTTTCACATTTTCCAACTTTTTGATTCTCTCACACACTTTTTCACTCTCTCTCACACTTTTTACTCTCTTCGCCTATTTCTTCTTCCAAATCTCTCATTTCTCTATTTTTCATACTTTTTTCACTCTCTCTCACACACTTTTTCAAACTTACCATTTACCTACTACCAAAATATCAATTTTATGCTTTTCCCAACTAAATAATTGGAGTATATTTAGATATTTTCCCTTTTCACATTTCTTCACTTTTTCACTCTCTCTCACATTTTTTCACCCTCTTCTCCTCTTTGTTCCTCTAATTCTCCCATTTCTCTATTTTCACAATATACCTACTTTAATTTCATCTATACGTCACATTCATTTTTGCTCTTTACTATTTTAAAAAAATTCAAATTTTGACAAAATTTTAATATCCGTTTATTTACACGGGGTAATATTTAGACTAATTAAATCTGTCAACTTTAAAATTGTCTTGATTTTCACAGGATAATGTTCTGACTAATTAAATTTTATCTGAGTTCATACATTACCCACTACCAAAGTACCAATCTTATCATTTTCCCAACTTAGCAATTGGAGTTTATTTAGGTAATTTCATTTTTTCACCTTTTTAAAACTTTTTCATCTCACACACTTTTTCAAACTTTTTTACTATCTTCTCCTCCATCTTCGGCTAACTCTTTCACTTCTCTATTTTTCACGATATATCTACTTTAATTTCATCTACATGCCTCCTTCTTTTTTCCTTTTTACTATTTTAAAAATTGTCAAATTTTGATAAAACTTTAATATTCTGTTTTTTACACGGGGTAATGTTCGGACTAATTAAGTTGTTTATTTTAAATTTGTCAAAATTTTCACGTGGTAATGTTCGGACTGATTAAATTTTGACTGAGTTCATACATAAAAATAAAACGACAACACCCGTGCGTAGACACGGGTATACGGCTAGTGATTGAGTAAAATACACTTAGGTTCCACCACTTTGAGAATAGGTCCTAACATGAACTTCATTTAATCATAAAAAGAGTATTGAGAGCAGAGTGATAAAGAGAGTGTTGCATTTAGTTGACTTTAAAGTTGAAAAGTCAAAAAGACCACCCAAATGGTTTGCATAGAATCTATTAAATGCAAACCTTTACAAATCATTTGATACAAAGAAATACTACTCCGTTACAGAATATAAGCAAAAACTGATTAATAAAAGTTGATGTATCTGGTCCAAGTTTTTAATAAAATACATCAACTTCTGTTAATCAATTTTTATTTATATTTTGTAACGGAGAAAGTACGATACCGGGTATTAACTTCCTTCCATTAACTTTTACAATTGGACTTAAATTAATCTGCATAAACTTCCTTTCACCTAACTCTTGCACTCTAAGACTATCTACAATGGTTCCTAAATTCAACACCCTACTTTTCACTTTTTAACACTTCACATCATTTTCTCTCTCTTCCACCTAATAATTCAACACTCATTCAACTTTTACTCATTACAATGGTTTTGTTTAATAAAATTCAACACCCTACCCCACCACTTTTATTTCATATTCTTATTTTCTTTTATGTTTTTGTTTTTGTGATTTCATATTAATAAAAATTATCGATTGAAATTAAATTAAAATAATTAACAGTTAAATAAGTAATTTTAATTTTTTTAACTTAATAATTTATTTTTCTAATTTAATATTCTTAATTAATATTTTTCTTGCAAGTAATAAAGGCGAGATATAGGGATAGTCATTATTAAAACAAATAAAATTACAAATAACTTAAAATGAAATACAATGCACTAAGCACACAACACACATAAACGAAACACACATAACTTAATTAGTACAATAGAATCGACTTAGAAACAATCTATTTAATCACGAAACATTCCGAACTTTGCCCATATTTAATCCACCCACTTAGTATAGAACCAAATTTTGATCAGTGGTCCATTTGGTATTTTTTCGACGACCAGGAGTTGAATCAGCTACATTTGGAGTGGCTTCATGACCACCACTCATGCCACCAAGAGCCATTTGTGTAGAAAATTTGGGAAAATCATCGAGTCCAACATTCGGAGTTGGGGGTGCTTGAGATGAATATGGCATCATTGACCCATAATATGGGCGATAATTTGGATTAGATGAAGGCATGATGAAATTTGGATTAGATGAAGGCATGATGAAATTTGGAGCAAATCCATAATTTGGTATATTTTGGGGACCTTGTTGGTTGGAAGATCCCATTTGAAGTTGATAATTGTTGGGATTTGGGTAGTTGAAAGGGTAATTAGAAGGATATTGGGTGTTCAAAGGGTTCTTGTTGGGATCCATTTTGCTAAAAGGTTACTTAGAGCTACTAAAACAAGAGTTTAGTGGAGGCTAATAGAAAATTTAGAGGGAAAAAACTCGTTTTTTTTTTGTGTCCAAATGAAATGAAACAAAGCTCTATTTATAGAGAAAAAAAATTATGAATTTTGATGAAAAAAAATTAAAAAAAATATTTTACTATCAAATAATTGAGCACAAGTAATTTAGATGAGATAGAAAATCTGAAAATCCAAACAACCAATCATATGAAGACACTTAGAGCGCGCGGGTCCCATTTCTGCAGGTTTCAACTAGTTGAATTTTTTCAACACTTGTGAATCCACGTATGATTCAACAAGTGGTTTAAATGACCATTGCAACAATTCAACTGTTGAATTTTTTTTTTCAACACCCCACTGTGCGTGGTCTAAGTACTTTTTGTATTTCTTATTGTTTCTTTATACAAAAATAGGGGGACCAAATGTCCGGATTTGTGAAAATAGGGGGACCAAAACTATAATTTAGCCTAAAATCAATGCAATACTACAACATATAACCAAAATATCAATTATCCGAAATGACAACGTATAGCAATGACGTTGCATATCAATATATAAAAATCAATGTAACTTCCTACATTCGGGGCGGGTTCGGGGACGGGACCTATATCCCCATTACCTGTCCCATCCCCGTTTTTCAATTTCGGAGAAAACCCAAACCCAGTCAAAGCGGGAAAAACCCATCAATTCGAAGCGGGTTTGGTTCGGTCCCTGCAGGTATGGGTTTCGTTGCCATGGCTAATTATTGTTACAACAAATTTTAATAAACTAAGATACCGTTAGTTACAATGAGTTGCAATGAAGAAGTTATAGCATCGACCACAACCATAAATGGTCTATGATGGACAGCTGAGTTTATAATATTCACGGTTAGATTAAACAAACTCACAGCATTCTATCATAGTCTTACTCCACTAGATTCTCTTTCTCAAATACTGTTCATCTTCTTCTTCGGAAAGCTTCCAATTGAAGAACTCAAAGAATGCGATCACTGGTCACTGTAACTGCCACCGTCACATCCGATCGAAGAACTACTACTCATCAGTATGGTTGTCACACTCGGCGTTTCTTCGGTTCTACTAACTCCCCATTTTCTATTGGGAAAACTAGAAATTTTCTTGTTGCCTTTTTCCTTTTAGGTTACCGAATATCTAGGAAAATTTACTTTGATCTTTTAATTTGTATTACGTAATTTTTGTTCTTTGTTTTGGTTTGTTGATCTGTGGTGCTTGGGACGGAGGGTGTAGGGAGTGGGAGTGGCGGTGGAGGGAGAGACAGAGATTGGGACTCCATCTGATTGTGGCTGTGTTGGGCGGTTGCAGAAACGTACACCTCTCAGATTAAGCGTGACTCGGGATAGGTGGATCTACATTAAAGGTGATTTCCAATTATATTCATTTTGTTTTTACTCTCAAAATATAATAATTCTAGATCAACCCGAAACGTAACCATATGGGCACTAAGCTGTTTCATTTTTGAGGCCCATCTATATTCTGTAGTATTGGTGCTGTCATCAAACTTTTTCTTTAAAACATTTGTATTTGTTCTAGATTTTCATTGATGAAATCGGATTATAACAATGGAGGCCGGATAGCTTTTTGTCTATGCCGGCGTACTTAGTTTACATTTGTTTTGTGTACAAGTCTGTCTCCCCTTTCCATTCACCGGGCTTGTCCTTTTATAACCGAGTTTTGGTGTAACTTCTCTGACCGGTTTTCCTTGGAGTCTTCCCGGCGTTGCCACGTGTATGGTCGGTCCTTACACCTCATCAGTTCTGCCGTCCTTATCCGATGTGTTGGCCTCCATGTCGAGTTCCACGTGTCGCATATTGAAGGTTTGTCTAATTAGTCCAGTTCATCGGGTCTCTTTTCTTATTGGGCCGAGGTCTTTTTGTGAAGTTAAAAGACAGTCTGCCTCGGAGTGTGACGAGCCCAAAACTCTATGAGAGTCCAGTATTGCTTCCAAGAAATTACTAACAACTCACGCTGAAGAAGGACAGAGCTAGAGGTGGCACTTTTATATTATTATTGTGTGATTGGCCGGCCTTACGGAAGATAGGAAATGTAAACCAAATTTCAGAATGGTCTTTGGTCAATGCATGTTGAATGATTACACTGCTCTTTGGTTTTTCACTTGTCTTTTTTTGTCGTCGTGTTATTAATGCGTAGTATTGATCGTCAAAAGCGTGACTAATCTATTAGGGGAGTTTGGTTGGCTACAAATACACGACTTTGCCAATTTGTATGGTTCTTCTCTTCCAACAAAATTTTTTCCTTTCTCAATATTCGAACTTGAAATCTTGAAATGGGATACGAACGGTTAGACCAAGCCTTTGTGTGTGGTTTTTCAGTTGTCTTATTAATCAAAAATAAGTTGAATAGTCTTCTTTCCAGAAATTACCAAGTCACGATGTACCCCAAAAAAAAGAAATTACAAGTCACGATGATGGAGGATGGAGGAAGACGTTCTATTATTATATTTTTCGGTCAATGCATCTGTCAGTGTAACCTCGTTATCAATTATTACAAGTTTTCCTTCTTGTTTTTGTTTTATGAACCATATTTATACACCAAAAATCTTGTTTTATACACACTCTCATCCACATTCTTTCTTCCCATAATCTTTTTACTTCCTATTCTTCTCTATTCTCATGGATATGCAAACACCCTCCTCTTCTTCCCCCTCCTCCTCCTCCTCCTATGGATTCACTTATGATGTGTTCCTCAGTTTTAGAGGCACCGACACTCGCTTTGGTTTTACTGGCAATCTATATAAAGCTTTGTGCGACAAGGGAATCCGAACCTTCATGGATGACAATGAGCTTCAAGAAGGTGAAGAAATCACATCATCACTTGTCCAAGCCATTGAAGACTCTAGGATTTTCATTCCCGTGTTCTCTATCAACTATGCATCTTCTTCATTTTGTTTGGACGAACTTGTCAACATCATTCACTGCTTCAAGGCAAAGGGTCGTGTGGTTCTACCTGTTTTCTATGGTGTGGAACCTTCTAGCGTGCGACATCAAACCGACAGCTATGGTGATGCAATAGCTAAGCATAAAGTAAGGTTCCGAAAGAACAAGGAAAAGTACAGAAATTACAAGGAGAGGTTGCTTAAATGGATGGTGGCTCTCAACCAAGCAGCTAATTTGTCAGGCTACGATTTCAATCCCGGGTACCATACTTCTCCCTTCCTTTGCCTTATATCTCGTTTCTCTAATTTTAGATTGCATAACAACTTGAATTTGCATTGTAATAATCTTCTTGCTGTCAAACATACTGATGCATTTACCCACACTCCGATTGGACAGGACCGAATATGAATACGAGAGTATTGGGGCGATAGTCGACGAGGTCTCCAACAAGATCAATCGTGTTCCTTTATATGTTGCGGATTACCCTGTTGGTCTGAAGTCTCGATTGCTAAAAGTAAATTCTTTTCTTGATGTTGGATCTAATGATGTGGTCATGATAGGGGTCCATGGAATTGGAGGCATGGGTAAAACAACACTTGCACGAGAAATTTATAATTTCATTGCCGATCAATTTGAAGCTTTATGTTTTCTTCATAACGTGAGAGAAAAATCAACTAAACATGGCTTAGAACATCTCCAGGAGTTGCTCCTTTCCAAAACAATTGGCTTGAACATTAAGTTAGGAGATGTCAGTGAGGGAATTCCAATCATAAAGCATAGGCTAAATAGAAAGAAGGTTCTGTTGATTCTTGATGATGTTGACAAACTGAAGCAGTTGCAGGTTTTGGCTGGAGGACTTGATTGGTTCGGTCTTGGTAGTAGAGTGATCATTACCACTCGAGACAAAAAATTGCTATCAAGTCATGGGATTAAAAGAACATATGAAGTAGATAAGTTGAATGGGAAAGAAGCTTTTGAATTGTTGAGGTGGAATGCTTTTAAAAATAACATGATTCATTCAAGTTATGAACACATTTTAAAACGTGCCATAACTTATGCTTCTGGCCTTCCATTGGCATTAGAAATAGTGGGTTCCAACTTGTTTGGAGAGCCTATAGAAGAATGGGAGTCTACATTAGATCGATATAAAAGGATTCCCCATAAGGAGATCCAAATGTTACTTAAAGTAAGCTTTGATGGTTTGGAGGAAGATGAGCAGAGTGTTTTTCTTGACATTGCTTGTTGCTTCAAAAGATATAAATTGGTAGAGGTTGAAGATATACTATGTGCACATTATGGTTACCGCATTAAACATCAAATTAGAGTGTTAGTGGATAAATCTCTGATAAAGATTAGTCCGAGACGTCATGTAACATTACATGACTTGATAGAGGATATGGGTAAAGAAATTGTCCGGCAAGAATCACCCAAAGAGCTTGGGAAGCGCAGTAGGTTGTGGTTCCACGAAGATGTAGTTAAAGTTTTTCAAGAAAATTTGGTGAGTAGGACTAATATATATGGACGGTTTGGTTCTTTTATCGTTAATCTTGCTTTAGCTCTTTTCATTATTAGTTGTATAATCCTATTACTGCTCATGCTACAAGTTTTAATTCCTTTATATAATATAATGTAGATTTCTCTAGATATGCTTTTGAAGTCATAATACATATACATGTTTTTTTGGTTGATTTTTGTGCTAATAGGGAACATCTCAAGTTGAGATTATACATTTGGATTTCCCTATATTTGAAGAAGTGATAGAATGGAAAGGAGATGAATTGAAGAAGATGAAAAACCTCAAAACACTTATCATTAAAAATGCTCGCTTTTCCAAAGGTCCTAAACATCTTCCTAATAGTTTGAGAGTATTGGAATGGCCTGGATATCCTTCACAGGATATACCATCTGATTTTTGTGCGAGGGAACTCTCCATATGCAAGTTACCCGCAAGTGACCTTACATCATTTGAGTTGCACGGCTCATTGAAGGCACGCGTAATTATTTCATTTCTGTCATCTTGTATACCAATTCATCACTTTATGAGTATTCACTTTTTTCTTAATGTTTTTGCTTTTATTTGCAGGCGTTCTTGAATTTGAGAGAGTTAAATTTGAACAATTGTTGGTATTTAAGACAGATACTCAACATGTCTGGACTTCAAAATTTAGAAAAATTTTCATTTCGACATTGTGAAAATTTAATTACAATTCACAATTCTGTTGGGTTCCTAAGTAAACTCAAAACCTTGGATGCTGAAGGTTGCATCAAGCTTAAAAATTTTCCTCCTTTGAAGTTGACCTCTCTTCAACGACTGGAACTTTCATTTTGCAAAAGTCTTAAAAAGTTTCCACAAATATTAGGAGAGATGGAGAAAATAAATAAAATTGTTTTGAGGGAAACTTCCATCAGAGATTTGCCAATTTCATTTCAGAACCTCACTGGGCTTCATAAGTTAGGAATATGGGGAAGTGGAATGCTTTCGTTACCAAGCATCATTCTCACAATGCCAAATCTATCAGATGTTTATGCTCGTGGTTGTCAGTTAATGCCAATACAGAATGATAACTCGAGTTCTGTGGTGTCTTCAAATGTACAACAACTACGGCTCATAAATTGCGACCTGCCAGATGAATTTCTTCCAACTCTTGTCACATGGTTTTCTAATGTGAAATATTTAAACCTATTGGGGAGTAACTTCACAATTCTTCCTGAATGCCTCAAAGAATGTCGCTCTTTAAGTACCCTTTATTTGAATTGTTGCAAGCATCTTCGAGAAATTAGAGGGATTCCGCCAAATTTAAAACATGTTTCTGCATTACGCTGCGAATCATTGACTTCCTCGAGTAGAAGCATGCTACTCAATCAGGTTTGTTTTTAATTGTATTATTTGTCTTCATATTTCATAACATTTATCTTGCCAAACTTTTTAATATGAGTTTAATTGTTGTGCACTGTCCGTGTAAAGTTTTTTTTAAAATGATAACCAATCACAAATCATGGCATGCCTAACTTTTCAGATAATTAGGAGAAGAGTTGACATTTTTAATGGCATGACAATTTGAGATTGGTTGATAGTGTAGAAAAATTGTACAATGTCGGTACATATAAATTAAATCCTTATAATATTTATGACTAACAGGAACTGCATGAGGCGGGAAGCACCGATATTTGTTTGGCGGGAACTGCAAGTATTCCAGAGTGGTTTGAGCACCAAAGCAAAGGACCTTCAATTTCTTTCTGGTTTCGTAACAAGATCCCTTCCGTAACTCTCATTGTTTCCTGTAAATTGATGCCTAACATGCCCCGTTGCGATGGATTTGTTTCATTAAGAGTCAATCTATTCGTCAATGGAGATGAATACTTACTTGACGAGCCCAATGGTGTCTACCGCATTATAGAACAGGATCATACATATCTATATGATCTGCAACTGCTAGACAGAAAGCTGGACAAATCACTTATGGGCCATGAATGGAACCATGTGGTGGTTACATTTGAGAATGAGATTAAGAAAGCACTCCTTATAGAAAGTGGAATCCATGTATTCAACCATGAAAGTAGCACTAAGGATATTCGATTCACCAATTCTTTGTAGCAGAATTTGTGCAGCGGCTATATCGAATGGCTACGTTGACACTGCAATACCAAATGGCTTTAATGCTGCAGCAACAATGTACGGAACCATTGCTATTTGTTATTTTTTCATTGAAAATTATATACAAGAATTCAATTTGTTGTTTTTAGTACATAAAAAGTACTTTGCTTGTGTCAGAGAAATTTTATGATATCAGATTGTTGGTTAGTAAGGAAATACTATTGTAAATTATGATTTATGTTGTATGTTGGTAAGTTATTTTTACTGCATAATTTTAAATGGTATATTCAGCTTCATAATAATCCCAATATGCTGTCAAATAGTCAGGAAATGATTGAATTGAACAACTATTGTTTATTAAAGTTGTTACACTTGCAAATGATGCTACTGTTATGGATTGGCCCAATCCACAATAGTGAGGCCCATAAGCAAAAAGCAGATCCATTAACCAACGGCTAAGATCTAGGCCCTAGATTGGATGGCTCTGATTCATTAGAACAACCCACTTTTACTCTATTAATAGGCATTCAATGTAATGTTCAAGGTACACACTCTTTCCTACTCTTTACCTCTAATCAGTTCCCTAGCTGACTTGAGCGTCGGAGTGTCCCCGCAGGTACCACCTGCCCCGGATCGGAAGCGGAGCTCGGTTGATCAAGACCAACCCCTACCAACTATCTCGGATCGGACCTTGTGTCTAAGATCGGATACAGGTCCAGAGATACGGTACAGAACATTGGCGACCACAGTGGGAGGATTTTGTACTCTAGTTCCTCTCCCATCTCCTTGATTGACAATAACTCCGACCTTACGCCGTCGGACTATCCCGAATGTAGCTGAAGGACCGGTTCGACAGCGGGTGACTCCGGAAGGAGTGGCAGTCACCTTACCCCTTAGCCCGGCGCATGCTCAAAGCTCGGCTACGACTATGGTTTCGGGGAGCTCTGCCCAGAACCGACTTCCACCTCCCCCCCGACCGTCCAGGTACCGGTCAATGCTGTTCAACAGCTCGTCCTGTTCCTAAATAGGCAAGCCGGGGCCGACCGACAGGAAAGCCAACGCTACACCCGGTTAGAAGCTCAGATCGCTGAGATCCGGGCTCGTAACATCTTGGATCGGAGTTCCTCTATGTGCAACTCTTCAAGTGGAATGACTCCTGGCCGCGGCCGCCGCCGATCTCCGGCTTGGAGGAGATACCATCACCGCACTTCACCTCATTGTAGAGGAGCACGAGGATCGGAGACTCCCCCAAGTCGGACCCCTGATGATTCTTATGGCCCTGAGGGTTCCCCTCGGCCTGGCTCGTTTATGTTTTCCTCTCCTCCGAGGCGACGTCGCAGAAGTCAGAAAAGGTCTCCGAGGCAGGAATGTCAGCGCCTTCGCTCGCGGGGATCCCCCGGCAAGTGTGGCTACCGACGGTCTCCACCCCTTGAGAGGTCGGCAAAGCGTAAATGACCTTTCACAAGTAAGATCGACTACTTTCCGGTGCTAAAGCACCTCGAGAAACCTCATGAGGGTTTGAAAATGCATGATAGGACTGGCGATCCGGATCGCCACCTCGACTACTTTGACACGGTTATGCAATACCATAACGTTCCAGAGGAGATAAAGTGCCGAACCTTTCCCCTCACTCTAGAGAAGGCGGCTCTAGACTGGTTCAGGGCTCTTAAGCCAAATACGATCTCCTCTTGGGATCAATTAGCCAAGCTCTTTTCTGCACACTTCGCCCACTCGAAGATGAAGCCTAAATCTCGGAAGGTATTGCAGGCAATTCGACAAGGAGAAAATGAGTTCCTTCGGGACTACATAGAGAGATTCAATAGAGAAGCTGCTCAAGTCCGGAACCTCAACGACTCCTTCCGTCTTTACTTCATGGAGGTTGGTCTTCGTGAAGGAAGTCTATTTCAGATAGACGTCGGGGTCAACCAAGCTGAGTCGCTTGTCGAGTTCCTCTAGCGATCTCAGAAGTATATCGATCATGAAGAAGGGATTAACACAGGAAGGTCACGTTTCACCTAGGTCTCGGAATGAGCCTACGGGCGTGATGTAATCCAACTTTGTAAATGTTTAACCATCTAATATATATGGATCGACTACAATTTTCCTCACAGTGATTGCTTAGTAAAAGTGAATTCCGAAGTTGAAGGGAAGGATTTGGGATCGGTCGAACGATCGCCTTAAAGTTCCATGCTAAAACCGGAACCCGAGACACCGAGCTCGACATCGCTAGAGGTTCGGGAGCTCTACCAGGTCGCACTCCGGATGAGTCCTACTATCCTGAGGGTTCCCCTCGGCCCAGCTCGTCTCTGGCTTCCTCTTCTTCAAGGCGACATTAAACTGACACCTCGAGTCACTCGGTGGTCACATCATTTCCCGACACTCTGAGGCTTCCGAGACTGGGGGCAGACACCTTCGTAGCTATAAGCCTGGCCTTGTAAAAGGTCGCAATCTAAAGACTGAATCCCGGATGTTCAGAGGAATCTTGAGTCACTCAACGGTCATCTCTGTCTCGAGAGCACTAGCCCGGTTTCGTGGAGCTCGGACGAGGCTTACAAGTCAAGATCGCCTCACAGGCGACCCGACTTGAGGGGCAACTGTTATGGATTGGCCCAATCCACAATAGTGAGACCCATAAGCAAAAAGCAGATCCATTAACCAACGGCTAAGATCTAGGCCCTAGATCGGATGGCTCTGATTCATTAGAACAACCCACTTTTACTCTATAAATAGGCATTCAATGTAATGTTCAAGGTACACACTCTTTCCCACTCTTTACCTCTAATCAGTTCCCTAGCTGACTTGAGCGTCGGAGTGTCCCCGCAGGTACCACCTGCCCCGGATCGGAAGCGGAGCTCGGTTGATCAAGACCAACCCCTACCAACTATCTCGGATCGGACCTTGTGTCTAAGATCGGATACAGGTCCGGTACAGAACATTGGCGACCACAGTGGGAGGATTTTGTACTCTAGTTCCTCTCCCATCTCCTTGATTGACAATAACTCCGACCTTACGTCGTCGGACTATCCCGAATGTAGCTGAAGGACCGGTTCGACAGCGGGTGACTCCGGAAGGAGTGGCAGTCACCTTACTCCGAAAGGACCGGTTGTAAATTATGATTTATGTTGTATGTTGGTAAGTTATTTTTACTGCATAATTTTAAATGGTATATTCAGCTTCATAATAATCCCAATATGCTGTCAAATAGTCAGGAAATGATTGAATTGAACAACTATTGTTTATTAAAGTTGTTACACTTGCAAATGATGCTACCAATCTAATACTTTATTTCCAAAATTTTATTTGCTATTGTAGGATGCATTGCTTTCTGGTGTATATGCACGAACATGGCCTAATTATTGAAGGTATTTGGCTTGGCATTGTTATGGCTTAGAATTAAGGTTCATGCTAATACATCAAACAGATCAAACATTGAAGTCCTAGATTGTAACACTTTTGTCACGGGTTGTAATGTAACATCCCCTGTAACATCTCCTAATTAGCTAATTTAAATAATTTAAATTAGCGAAGAGGTCAAGGTAGATTATTGACTAAATGGAATATTTAGCAAGAGAGGTTATCATGAATCGATTAAGTAGCATAATTATTAAATTATGTGATGTTGGAATAAATAAAATTTTAGTCATGAATAATTGAAATGTTTTATTAAATTAGTAAGTTATGGTATTATAATGTGTTAGGAGTATATTAAGAGAGTTTTAGAGGGAAGGGGCATTTTGGTACTTTACCCCACTTAAATGAGTGATCAGCTACATGGGTCAAACCCACACTCACTCACACCTCACTTAATCAATTCTGAAACATAACACCCAGCCACACTTCACTTTCCAGAAAATTAGGAAAAAGAGAGGGTTGAGAGATAGAGAGAGAGGGAGAGCTGCGAGAGGGAGAGAAGACAAGGGAGGAAGAAAAATTCTGGATGCATGTCTAAACTGATTTCACCATCTTGATCCCTACATTCTCCTCTTCCAACTGATATAAGTTTAACCATCAGCACCTTCCTCCTCCACCATCCACCATTTTCGAATCCCCAAGCTCCATGAGAGCAAAAATGGAGATTTGATGCTCCCAATAGCTTGCATGCTGTGTTAGAACCAGAGTAGAACTTCAGAAGGAGTCACATTGTAGATTGTGGTAGTTTAGAAGGAAGATCAGTAACTGAAAGTGGTTGAAGTTCGAGTTTGAAGGCTTTTACTAGGAGCTCGTTGGTGACATTTCGAGTTTTAGCCTAGTTCGTTCTCGTATCAAACTCCTCTTCGGTATTGTGGTGAGTTCTATACTCGCTTAGGGACGTTTTGTTGTCGAGTCATTTTACTTTCTGGATCGTTACTACTAAAATTCGCTTTGTGAAAAATTGACGAAAACGTTTTATCGAAAAACCGTAAATCGCATAATTGCTCGAATTGATTGGATTGTTGATTGATGATATGTGTTGTTTGATTGTTTAAATCGCTTTCACTGGTCTGGAATAATAATTGTCATGTTAGGATATCGACCGGAACGAAATTGGAATCGAAACGGACTTGGAAAAATGACACGAAACCTGAAAATTGGCTACTGGCAAGGACGCACGGATCGTGCCTCACAAGGGCACGGGTCGTGCGCCTTGTTCGCAGTAGCCCAGAAAATGGATTTTTGACACTGCACGGGTCGTGCGCCCCTAGGCACGAACCGTGCGTGACCTACGCAGATCAGCCTTTTTAAAATTTAAGACACGCACGGGTCGTGCGCCTTTATGGCACGGACCGTGCGCCCTGTAAGTTTTTCAAAACTGAAATTTAAGTGATACGCATGGGTCGTGCACCTCTGGAGCACGGACCGTGCGGATCCTTCTGTTACCCTAACTCAAAACCCCTTTTAATCCGTTCCAAACGATTCTGATTCCTTTCCGATTGATTCCCCAATGTTTCCCAAGGATGGAAACCTACTTATGTTATGAAATGAAAGAAGTTTGAGGTAAATCTCACAAGTTATAAATGTTAAGGAAAACCGTACATTAGTAAGACGCGAGTGTACACCCTTAATTCATAAAGGTCAAGGTAAGAAATGTTAATTCACGGAAAAATACCTTCCCTCATGGAAGGATAGACGGTACATGACTGAATTCTAGACGGCCCAATGCGGGTACATGTATATATATATATATATATATATATATATATATATATATATATAATAAATACAAGAGGACAAGGGTGACGACCCTTAGAGGATTAGCATACTAGGGGAGGGGAAGTCATGAGCCCCAAAACCTAGACTCAAGAGGTTTCGCCCACTAGAAATAGCGGGATGGGTTCACCGAAGCCAAAGAAGTGCCTATAAAATAGGTAGGCCGAGGTGTTATGCTAAAATCATGGAACGAAATGTAATGCGTAGTTGCTTAGTAGGGCTACAAATTACAAGAGGTAAAATATGATATGCTTCCTGTGTCGCTTAGGAGGGCCATGAGCATAAAAGTTACATGAAATTAATATATGTCCACGTGGTTGCTTATTAGGGCCACGAGTTCAAAGTAAAGCATAATGAACCGCTAGAGTTAGTAAGGGGTCTCGATAGGACTCACTGAGATAATGTTTATCTCACCCTTCATATTTGTGGTTTTTACAGAGAAACAGAGGAAAGCAAAGGCGACGAAGCACGGTTAGCCGGTGCGACTCATGGAATTATGGGAAATTGGATTTCCTGTTTAGCCATTTGTATTTTTATTTAGTTATGTCACTGATTGTATGACTTTCATTGTTTAAGTTGTAAAATCGTTTCCGCTACTTTGTGTTTTGAGTATTGAACACCAGGATTATGTACAAGTCTTAATTTTTGAAACTTAAGCATTTTCAGGAAGTTAATGAGGTTCAGAGAACCATTTGATATGTATTATTGAAAGTTTTAGTTGTGTTCAATATTTCAATAACAGGAAGTTACTCTGATGTATGTCATTTAGTGCATTTCGGTGATTCTACAAGTTAGAATTTATCGGGGTGTTACATGTAATATAGTCATGGGCCATTGAGGTTTGCTCTAATTTCCATGGCCTTATGAAGACATGTAAACATCTTAATGTAAATTCATCATGAAAAGTTTAGCCACGTACACTATAAAAAAATTGCTCATTAGCGAGAGATTTTTCCCTCGCAAAATGCCCCAAATCCGTCGCTAATGCCCATTAGCGAGGGAATTAGCGAGGGAATCAGTCTCTCACTAAATTGCTCATCGCTAATGGGATTAGCGAAGGAAATTTGAATCCCTCGCTAATTAGCGAGGGAATATTCTGTCGCTAATTCCGTCGCTAATTAGTGAGGGATTCAAATTCCGTCGCTAAGTCTGACAACCACGTGTCCCAATCTGAATGGCTTGTATTAAGTACTATTTTAATTTTTTAAATCTGTTTTTTTATATAGTTATTATTATTATGTGGTGGTGGTGATCGTGGTGGTGGTGGTGAAGGGTATTAGGTTAGAGAGAGAAGGAGAAGAGTAAGGGAGAGAGAGAGAGAGAGAGAGAGAGAGAGAGAAAAGAGCTATGTGGTGGTGGTGGTGGTGGGTATTAGGGTAGAGAGAGAAGGAGAAAAGTAAGGGAGAAAGAAAGAGAGAGAGAGAGAGAGAGAGAGAGAGAGAGAGAGAGAGAGAGAGAGAGAGAGAGAGAGAGAGAGAGAGAGTGAAACAAGATATGTGGTGGTGGTGGTGTGGTGGTGGAAGTTATTGGAAGGTGGGAGAGAAGAAGAGAGGAGAGAGAAGAGTGAAGAGTGTGAGGAGAGTAGGAGAGAAGAGTGTCTGTGAGAGGATAAATAAACTGAAAAGTCAAAAAATTAGCGAGGGACTGAAAATTCTGTCGCTAATCACCTGCATGGAGCCCTATGATCTGAAAACTGTCAGAAACTAGCGAGGGAATTAGCGAGAGACTGAAAATTCCGTCGCTAATTAGTGAGGGACTGAAAATTTCGTCGCTAATCACCTGCACGGAGCCCTATGATCTGAAAACTGCCAGAAATTAGTGAGGTAATTAGCGAGGGACTGAAAATTCCGTCGCTAATTAGCGAGGGACTAAAAATTCCTTCGTTAATGACAGAATTAGCGAGGGACTAAAAATTCCCTTGCTAATCAGTTTTTTTTGTAGTGGTACATGTTATTAATTTATGAAAATAAAAACTGAATTTGAAGAACTACAAGTATCTGTTATATTAATCTTTGATTATAACAATACAATTCTTAAAAGTGAAGGTAAATTCTGTCAACAAAAAAAAAACTAAGCTTTGAGGTGCAATTATATTAGGTGCAGAGGTTAAATTGAAAACTCATCGTAATAATAAGAATAATAAAATGTATTTAAACATAGTGAGAAGCAATGAAATATGGCAGATGTGTTTGTAAATATTAAGTCATTCAAATGTAACATATATTTGTTGAAAACTCCCAAGCTTTGATTTGCCGTACCGTTGATAACAAAGTATAGCAGGCATTCAGGCAAGACAACAATATCACACAATGACAATGACATCAAACTATCTTTGTTGCTACCTCGTTGCAGGGCCGGTCTAACACTAAACGAGACCTAAAACGAGTTTTAAAACGAGACCCTTTTATATTTTAATAGTTAATAATATTTTGTAAAAATATCACATTTTTATCTAAATTTTTTTGAGCTTTTCTAGACGAAAAACTATTTACCAAATTACATCAAAATTTGAATGTTGTATGAAAAATTAAATAATTAACTATTTTTTAGCAATTTTGTAAGAAAATATTAATAATTAACAGTTTTATATGCAAAATTTTAGTTGAACTTTATGCACATAAAAACATCTCAATATAATTATTTGAAAAGAAGAAAATTTAGTAACTAAACTAACATATATTGAGCCATGAGCAGCAGCCCAGGCTCGTGGTTGATATTGAAGATAACTGGACTTGGTCTCTTTCTCCTACAGGTGTTTACAGCACGCGATCTGCGTATAATTGGTTGAGGGAGGAGTTTGATAACTCATTGCCTTCTAATTCTTGGGGTTGGATTTGGAAACTTAAAGTGCCGGCTAATTTGCAATTATTTGCTTGGCAATTTTGTCATTCATCTTTGCCTTCCAAATCCTTACTGGTGGCTAGAGGGATAAACATTTCACCAACTTGTCTGTTCTGTGGAGTTGCGGAGGAAACTATTATTCATTGTCTTTTTACTTGTATTCGTGCAAATGAAGTTTGGAGCAATTGTTTAAATCAAGCCTTGCATTTGCCAATAACAGGTACTGATTTGCTTTCTTGGCTGCATGTTTTTATTCATAATTATGGAGTTCTTGCTCTTTGTATTATGTGGAAGCTTTGGTGTAGTAGAAACAAATTTGTTTTTGATGGTGAACAAGACCAACCAATGCAAGTGTCTATTCATGCTCAAGTGATGTGCAATGATATTAGAAAGGCTTATGAGATTGATAAAGTTGACAGTGGGACAGTTTTGTCCAGATCTGTTACATGGCCTAAGCCTCCCATAGGTTGGGTGTGTTTGAATGTAGATGGCAGCGCTTTAGCGAATCCGGGAATGGCCGGTTTTGGGGGTGTTCTCCGCGATAGTGATGGGACTTTTATTCGTGGTTTTTATGGATCTATTGGCATATCGAATGCGATGCATGGAGAGGTCATGGGGCTTCTTCATGGAATATCCATTTGTTGGCAGTTGAAATTTCCAAAGGTTGTTCGTCACACGGATTCCCAATATGTCTTAAATTTGGTGTCACATGGTAATCATGATTTCCACAAGCTTGGTAATGAGATTGCTATTATTAGGAGTTTTCTAACGAAGAACTGGGAGTTTCAATTGGTTCACACTTTGAGAGAGGGTAACCAATGTGCAGACTTCTTGGCCAAAATGGGTGCTCACGCAACTGATGATCTAGTTATCTTGGATTCTCCTCCTAGGAACCTAGATCCCTTGTTATTAGCTGATGCAAAGGGGGATATTTTTGTAAGGCTTTAGGCCTCTTTTTTGTTTTTGTTTGAGCCTTTGTAACCAAAAAAACATATGTTGAGAGTATTAATTCAGTCAAAAAACAATTAAAAATGTAGAGAATAAACATTTTTTAGGCGGAGAGAACAAATATAAAACAAGATAGTTAAGAGAAGACTAAAAGTTGATTATGTTTAGCCAACAAAAAATAATTATGTTAGATAAGGATTTAAAATCAATATGGCATCTTTTGTGCCAAAAAAATAATATCAATGGCATCTTTATTGTTCCAACACAATGTATGGCATTTCCTTTTACCAACTAATCAATGGCATGTTATGGCAGCTTCCATATTTGGAGGTTCCTCATCATTTTGTACAAAATGTTGCTCACGATTAAGACCGGCGGCATCAAACACCATGTCCTCATATCTATTTACATGCTCATGACCCCATTGTTGATTGCCGCTACTAGGCGTATCCATATCAATATCAACATTAATATGAGAGATTTTCTCTCCATGGGATGTCCAACGCCAATATCCAGGCTTAAACCCCTTTCTAAGAATGTGAACATTTACAACATCTGGGGTAAAGTGCCACTCATTTTTACACCGCTTACACGGACACCGTATTACCCCTTCATCCAAATACTTTTTTTGCTGACAAGCAAAACCAATAAATTCTTCAGCTCCTTTTAAAAATTCAGTTGCATATCCCTTTCGACCCGAAAGAAGCCTATTATACATCCATGTACGATGTGCAGGCACTTCCATCACCTTTTTATCTATTAGATTTGTCTAATCACACAGGAAATGAACACTAATGTAGCCATTAGATAACATGTAAGGATAACAAAAATAATTCATTAAATTTTGCCTATTAAGTTGAGAACAAACTGACATGCAACAAAAATAGTACAAGAGATGATATAAACTACAACCCCCGAATAAGAATAAGAAGCAGAGAACTCAACAAACAACAGAGAAAGAAATTAAAAAAGGTTAGAACAAAACAGAGAGTGATGACATAAATCAACAATAAGATTGTCAATCATGTAAACAACACACATTCAGTGAGGAAACAGCTAGAGAAATTGTCAATCATGTAAATAACATCATGTACAAGATGAGCTTGAATTAGAATATCACTCAGAAATTCACACCAAGAAAATCACACAGAATTTTGAAGAAAAAACGTTGAAGAAGCGTAGCTTTAGGGTTCCAAACTCATCTCATTACTGAAAATCACTCAAAATTTCTCACACTCAACACCAAAACGCAAAAGATCAGCAGACTCGTAGCATGAAAATCACTCAAAATGTTGAAGAAAAAACGTTTACGTTCCAATTAAGTTACCTTCACGGAAGAAGATAAGCCAGGATCCAACTAAGTTGTAGTGAAATCCAGGATCAGCGAAGTTGAGAGCACGATCGGAGAAGTGGAGAACGCAACTGAGAAGACGATCGGAGAAGATGACAGCACACGATGGAGAAGCGGAGAACCAGAGTATCGCGCGATTTCTCAGTTTTTCTGTTGAATCGAAGCTTCGCAATGTTGATTTCTGCGCGATTTCTCTGTTTTTGTGTTGATTTCTGCTGAATCCAAGATGAATCGAAGAGAAAAGAAGCTGAATCGAAGAGAAAAGAAGCTGAATCGAAGAAAAGGAAGAAGACGAGGGTACGCGGCGTGAGTGTGAGAGAGAGAAGCTTCGAAGAGAAAAAAAAACCGCACCCTAATTCGAGGTTGAACCGTGTTTTTAATTTTTAAATAATAATAAAATAAAATAAATTCTTTAATGTTTTAACAATTCCGTAAAAAAAGCTGTTATTACAATTTTGAACTACTTAATGACAGTAAAAAAGTGTTGGTTTAGTGGTTAAGAGGTTTTCATATCATCTAGGGTCATGAGTTCGATTCCCAGTGTCTTTCAGATATTTCCTGCGGAAATTTTCCGCAGCAAATTCTGCAGGAAATGCCGAGAATTCTAGTAGTGGGTGCCTCTCCTCCTTTCATACCCTTTTCTAATGACATGTCTAACAAAATGCAGCAGAACTCTAATGGCTTTTTTTGTCTTGTTTCTATCTTTGTCTTTATGTATTGCTCCTCCTTTCTGTTTCATCTTGTGCATGTTTGAAATGAACCATAATGATTGCACCATTTGGTATGTAACTCTAAGAATAAATTGTCTATGTACATGATCATCTGCATCAGAACAAGTGGAATTTTTTTTTATATTTTCAATGTACATACCTTACATTTGAAGTTGAAATTTTGTTTATATTTTCTTTCCATATCTAGGAGATCATATATGTGTGTATATAAGAGTGTGCATATATGAAAACTTAGTAAATATGTTTTG
This sequence comes from Astragalus membranaceus, assembly GCA_039519185.1. NCBI lineage: Eukaryota > Viridiplantae > Streptophyta > Magnoliopsida > Fabales > Fabaceae > Astragalus > Astragalus membranaceus. The sequence continues at coordinate 37,913,117 of CM076853.1, read as the reverse complement.
TGTGAGTGGAAGTAAAGTAATTTTAGGTGTTATCTTAAGTTCTATCCTTAAATTTAGGTGTATGGAAAGAACATTGTTAAAAGGGAATTCTCTCCATTGGAATTTGACACAACCAAACTTTGTGTCACCCTTTAAAAACTCTGCTACTTAAGGAATAGCCATGCCTAAGGCCCACCTTACATTTGTATTGAAATTGAATGTGATAGAACCTAGCACCAAAATAGAGAAGTTTTGGGACAATTTTCTACTTTATATTCACTCAAACAAAATTATAGTACAAAAGTTTACACAGAAATTACAAGGAAACAACAATCTCACACACTATAAAAAAAACCCTAAGCGGAGTTAGAACTCACCAATCGTGATGAAGATCACACGAAATCGAAACTCCACGAAATGCAATCAACGAGAATAACTACCCGAACAATCCCCGCTACGATTTCGATGCTCCCACGAACTCTAACTCACTTCCTAAACGAACACCAAGGCTTCTAGTTACTGAACCTCACCCAAAATTACTTCAATCAACAATGCCACTTCAGCTCTACTCTAACCTAGTCCCAAATTGAACATGCAAAGCTCCCAAAGGTTCAAAACTCCATTGTTGTCCTAGTTGAGCTTGGAAGCTTGGAAATGGCAAAAATGAGGAAGATGATGAATAAATGGATGAAATTGGTGTCAACGTGAAGAGAATGAAAAATGGAGAAGGATTATGGTGAAAGAACTTACATGCATTGGAGGAACCATGAACACTCTCCTCTTCTTCTTCTTCTCCTCTCTCCCTCACGGCCTCTCCTTCTCTCTCTCTATAGTCTCTCTCTTTTCTAATTCTTAATTTCTGCAAAGTGAGGAAAATGAGGGAGTGTTTGTGGTTTTTGGTTTAATGAGGGTTCACTAATAGGATGTAAAAAGACCTAAATACCCTTGCTTCCTAATTCCCTCTTAAATCAACAATTAAGCAATCAATTCATACAACTCAATCAATAATGCATATAAATCATATACTTAAGCAATTAAATATTGCTTTCACTCTTCTAACATGTCTATGACTCGACTTATCATTTAATCGAACGATCAATCGCTAGTTAATTTCGATAATTGAAATTAATCGAATTGGGGATGTTACACATTACAACAAATAACTACCCACAAATAACTGCTGATAACTTATTTAACTAAATACAATAAAACAGACACAACACAATCACAATGCTCTGGCGCCCTACATTGTGCCCTGCTAGCCCTCCTGAGCCACATCAGTGACGCCCCTGGCGCCCTAGACAGCAAAAAGGGTTGACATCTTTGGTGCCTCTCCTCCTTTCATACCCTTTAATTTCTAATGACATGTCTAACAAAATGCAGCAGAACTCTAATGGCTTTTTTTGTCTTGTTTCTATCTTTGTCTTTATGTATTGCTCCTCCTTTCTGTTTCATCTTGTGCATGTTTGAAATGAACCATAATGATTGCACCATTTGGTATGTCAAAGAATAAATTGTCTATGTACATGATCATCTGCATCAGAACAAGTGGAACAAAGGATTTTCATTTTCAGCCTATGAAGAAGTAAAAAGCAACTTTACATGGTTTCTTACGTGTACTCATTAAACTAGTTGCCATGTATGTGCAGTCTGCAGATAATGGTACTAACTGTCTTACCAAGACACTTGGGGTTATCAGGAGCAAATTATGCTGAGAATCTTCTACGTGCAGTGATCCTTGTGCAGTATATTCCAAGATTATTTAGGATTCTTACTCTGCTAAATGGAAGGTCGCCAACTGGGTTCATATTTGAGTCGGCATGGGCAATTTCATTATAAATCTTCTCATGTTTATGCTTGCTAGCCCTGTTGTTGGCTCTTCCTGGTATCTCTTTGGTCTACAGGTGACTGAAAATGTTAAGGCTATTAAGTTTGAAACAAATACTTTCTAGTTTCAATTTTATACACAAAATATTACATAGGCTAAATAGCACTTTTGGTCCTTTATGTTTGCTCCAGATTTCACTTTGGTCCTTTATCTTTTTTTTGGTCCGTTTTGGTCTCTCATGTTTTGTTTTTGTTTCATTTTGGTCCCTGACGTCAGTTTTGACTAACGGACGCCACGCTGGCAGTTAACTGCTGACGTGGCGTCCGTTATTCATTAAATGACGTGGCATTTATTTTTTTAATTCAATATTATTTTACACATAATAAAAACAGAATTAAACTAAAAACTAATAAAATTAAAACTTATAACTAATAACATTAAAACAGGATGTTCTTCCGCATCATCAATCATCAATATTCAATCTTCATCATCAATCATCACCATCAATCTTCCAGAATCGTTTTTCAGCAAACACAAACCCAAATGAACCTATTTCTGTTTGCATTTTCTTCGTTTCATTTACGTTTTCTTCGTTTCATTCGTTTGCGTTTTCTTCGTTTTTTTGGTTTTATTCGTTCCAGAAAAGGATCTGGGTTTCCACAACAGCAATCGAAACTAAGTTGTTGATTCTGAAAATCAATTTGGGGCTTCCTTTCATCGCTAAATTTCGAACAAAACCCATGTAAAATAGATGTTTTCTGTTGCTTGAATCCAGAGATCTCAACTAAGATGTTTTCAGTTTTCTGGGTTTTAAAAAAGATGAACAGATTCAACGAACGAAAACGAAGTTCAGATCTGGAAGACAATAGAAGAAATCCGAACAGAAATAGAATGAAAGAGATGTTATTCGACAATGATCCGAAGAAATCCGAACAGAAATAGAATGAAACGAAGTTCAGATCTTGAAATTGTATACGACAATGAATGAAAGAGATGTTGGTGTTGTTGAAGATGAAGAAATTAGGGATCTGGAACAATAATACATGTTATTTGTTTATGTTAACAGCTACAAATTCAATGAAATTGTTTAATTGTTTATGTTATTTGTTATTAGTTTATTTATGTTTTGTTTTTTTAAAAATTAAAAAACGAATTTGCTGATGTGGAAACCCAGTCACCTATGCCTGCCACGTCATTTAATGAATTGAGGACGCCACGTCAGCAGTTAACTGCCAGCGTGGCGTCCGTTAGTCAAAACTAACGTGACGGACCAAAATGAAACAAAAACGAAACATGAGGGACCAAAACGGACCAAAAAAAAGATAAAGAACCAAAGTGAAATCTGGAGCAAACATAAAGGACCAAAAGTGTTATTTAGCCTACATAATATCCCTTTCTTTTTTATTTTCAAATTTTTACATAGGGAACAATTTGACTGTTTTCTATGCATATTTTGTAAAAAAGAAAACAATAAAAATAGGGTTAAATATTAAATATGTTATTGGTCCCTATAAAATTTGTGAATTTTGTTTATAGTCCCTACAAAAAATTTCACTCACTTTTAGTCTTCACAATTTCATGTGTCAATGCTTTTAGTCCCTCATAATTTTTAATAACACTTATTTAGGCCTTAATTTTTTCTTTTTTGTCTCTCTTCCTTCTTCCAGAGGGTTAATCAATGTTTGAGAGATGCCTGCAGTAAGTCTGGCATTAATGGATGCATTAAAGTCATTGACTGTGGACATGGCCGTATTGAAAACAATCGGTCTGCAAGCCAAACATCAACTCTAAAATTTGATGCGTATGATTATTAACATAATATGAATAATATTCAACAGTTGAATTGATAAATTTTAATGTTTGCAAATAATTACTAAGTAGAGTAACTCTTATCAATCATTCCTCTATATGATATGGCAGCAAATCAGTACTCGGGCTGGTGGTTTAACCCCAAGCGCTATTTTGTGTGGGAAGTTCTTTTACAATTGCCATCATTGGATTGGGACTCTTGCTTTTTGCTCTTCTCATTGGAAACATACAGAATTTTCTTCAAGGTCTTGGACGAAGGTAGAGCTTACTCCTTTCACATGTTGTGCCACTTAACTATTAATTTAATGACAATGTTACTTAGTCATATGTTACCCTTACTGTTTGAAAATTTAAAAAATATGCAGATAGAAGAGTGGAAGCAGTCCTATTAGCGTATTTGTATCAGACTATAAAATGCAATTTCGTGAAAGTTTTAAATATTTATTGATCTTTGCTAGTGAAGTTCCGATATGCTTAGTCCTGCTACAATGCAAATGATATACTTTATTCAATGTTGTTTACAGGAGGTTAGAAATGCTACTTAGAGGGCGTGACGTTGAGCAATGGATGAGGCACCGTCGCTTACCTGAAGATCTAACAAGGTATGAAATAAAATGCTCTAATTTTTCTAATGAATCACACTTGTGTTTCTAACAAGGTATGAGGCACCGTCGCTTAACTTTTGTTTCTCACTTGTGTAAAGATTCAAACAGTCCCTGGCAATTGTTATCCTTTCGGGAAGTGGGAGTTTAGGTTGTGCAACACTCATAAAATGACGAAATCCTTCATTTTCAACAAACGAAAAAGGCGACTCATCTACAATTATCATTCTAGCTAAAGCTTGTCGACACACATCAACATCAAAATGGATACCAACAAGTGCACTACCATTTCCTTTTCCATCTTTTTTCAATCCTTGAATTGAAAGAGTGCTTTGAGTAGGATCAAGAGATTTAGGAAATTTTTTACATTGTTTACGCAAATGATTTCCTAAATTTGTGGTACCATTTATGTGTGAATCAGATGCATAACTTGCCCCACACCAATTACATTTAGCTCGTTTAGACAACTCATCCTTTGTAAAATGATCCCAAACCCAAGATTTAGGCCTAGAAGGTTTTCGTTTACCTGGATCTCCATCATTTTAGGATCATCATTTGCATTTGAAGGTACTTCTACGACTTTCCTCTTCTTCTTTTGAACCTTCGAACCTTCCACCGCGGTTTCCAATTCTATAGTTTGCGGTCGTTCTGTTGTTGGCATGGGTGATGGGCTATTTTCAGCATGCAAATGAGATAAAACAGCACATTAGATAAAGTAAGAATGACACTATGTTTTAAAATAATATTCTGATTCATGAAACTATAATAGGGGATCAATTACCTGATTTTCGGTCATGGAAACTTCGGGGACAGCAACAGAGTTTACTTCATTATCATCCGTCATATCCAAGGAACAATAGGGGATCAATTTATCTGATCATAAAATAGACTAATAGTCAACTACAAGGAAAAATATTCACCCAACAAATTTACATTAACAAGCAATTCTATTCACATAAAATAGAGTAATAGACTAATAGTTAACAAACAATAGGTATTTTCCTTCTATTCACATAAAAAAGAAACCCTAAAAACAAATATGCAAATGGAAATCGTAAAAGCTCTGTTGCTGTAAAGATAAAATTGAAAAACGAGATTAAAAGAGAAGACGAAATTAAAAGAGAAGATTAAAACGAAAAAACGAAATTTTAGAGAATAGGCTCTGAGTGAGTTCTTCAGTTACTGGGCCATAAACGTAAAAACGAAAAAACGAAATTAAAAGAGAAGATTAATACCCTGTTGCAGGTACAAGAACGTAAAAACGAAAAAACGAAAAAATGAAAAAACGAAAAACGAAATGGCAGAAAAAGATTAAAACGAAACCTACTACTAGAACGATCTCTGATGCGACGGAAATTGGAGCTGTGCCTGTGACTGTGAGTTCTTCAGTTGCAGAGCGGCGCCTGTGAGTGAGTCTGAGTGATAGGATTTCTAATTTTAGAGAATAGGATTAGGTGTGAGAGTGAGTCTGAGAGGAAGAGAATAGGTTGTGAGTAATTGGGCTTCTATGAGTAATTAGGCGTTCTCTGCGTGACTGCGTGAGCGTGAGTAATTGGGCTCTATAGAATAATAAATAAAGGGTTTTTTTTTTTGTACCCCCATCACCTTCCTATCTACCCCCATCGACCCTGCGAAAAGACGCAATTGCCCTTCACAAAAATTAAAAATCCCAAACGTATCCTGATTTCAATTTTTTTTTTGGAAATCGGATTTAGGTAAATCCGATTTCCACTAAAAATTTTAAAAAATTTAAATCGGATTTAGGTAAATCCGAGTTTCACTAAAAATTTTAAAAAATTAAAATCGGATTTATTTAAGATGGGGTAGATCCGCTTTGAAAAATAACAAATCGGATTTACCTTAAGTGGGGGTAAATCCGATTTGTTATTTTTAAAAGCGGATCTATAAGGTAAATCCGCTTTTAAAAATAACCAAAGCGGATTTACCTTATGTGGGGGTAAATCCGCTTTGTTAACCTAACTAATAAGTAAATAAATCAGTTAAAATTTTAGATACAAATTTCGACCGTCTTTTGGTTCTGTTTAGTGTGTAGTTCGTTAACACGTGACGATATTGTACGTCGGGAGAATAATTTAGGCTAAAAAATCAGTTTTCGGGCAACCTACTCAAATTCTAATGAAACCACATTCTTTAAATCCGAAAAATATCAAGGATCAATACTCCTAAAGAAGGGACTTCTTTCAGGACTGGGGACCTCAAAATCCCAAATTCCATCGTTTACTATTTTTTATTAATTTTTTTAATTTTTCATAATCTCCAAAAAATCTGAAAAAATTTGCATAACCTTATTTTGGTTTTATTAGATTTTTAGTGGTGTTTTTATAATTTTTGGATTAGTTTTGGCTGTTTAACGGATTTTTAGTAGCATTTTATAACCTTTTTTAAAAAATTAAATAAAAAACAAATTTTTTTAATAACAAAATCGGATTTACCTTAGGTGGGATAAATCCGATTTTCTTTTTTTTAGGGAAATCGGATTTACCTTAGGTGGGATAAATCCGATTTTCTCTTTTTTTAGGGAAATCGGATTTATGTGCCCATCAGGTAAATCCGATTTCCAAAATAACAAAGCGGATTTACCTTCAGCTAAGGTAAATCCGCTTTGTTATTTTTGAAATCGGATTTACCCCCATCTGAGGTAAATCCGACTTTAAAAATAACAAAGCGGATTTACCTTAGATGAAGGTAAATCCGAGCGAATTGCAAGTTGGGCAGGGGTATTTTCGGGTTTTAGCAATTTGATGGGGGTAGATGGGAGTTGATGGGGGTACAAAAAAAAAAACCCATAAATAAATATATTCTATTGTATTTTAGCGGTTCGGTTTGGTTTGGTTCGGTTGCTGAAATTCAAACCGCAAACCGAACCGCTTGGTTGGTGAGAAAACAAAACCGAACAAAACCGATAGATTGCGGTTTTTTGCGGTTTTCGGTTTGAGTTGGTTCGATTTACAGTTTTCTATTAGTTTGGTTCGATTTTGAACACCCCTGGAAGCTCAACTTGTCTAACATGCCATTGTCAAAAAAGCTTGTCTAACATGCCGACCATAATAAGTTACGTGCTGTTTGTATGTTTTTGCAAGTTATTTGCATCCATTTGTTTTTTGACGGAATTAGTTACTCCCATTAATCTTTGAAATAAAAATGAATCCCAAAAGCATAGAGAGTTGAGGAGGGAGAGAATACCAAAGTACCAAACAGTCCAAACATATGAACGTTTGAACCGAGTTAATTAAATAACATAAAAAATTAATTTTTTATGTTATAACACGAATTCAAGACTTTCCTTACCAAAAAAATTAAACCCGTTAACTCATAATAAAGTAAAATTTATTGTATTTTTGTCCTCAACTTTCTCACTTTGACAATGTTGATTTTTCTATTTCATTTTTTGACAATTATAGTCTCCACTTTATTCAATTTGATAGTTTTGATCTCTACATTATTTTATTTTCACTTTTAAACTCGTAAACAACATGAATTCATTGAATTGTGTTCAACTCGGTCCATTGTAAGAAAAAAAATGCAAAATCTTATAATTTTGAGAGACCTAAAGTACACTTAAAAATATGAAAACCAAAATTATCATATCGAAATAATCAAGCAACCAAAATACCCAAAATAAAATAAAATAGAAGAATCAAAATTACAAAATTGAGTCAAAAAATGTAAACTTATAAAAAATTGAATTTAGGTAAAATAAAAAGTCTAATAGATTTAGGTTAATTAAATATGTTTTTACCCTACGGGATGTTTTGCTTTTACCGATTCATGGTGAGAGAAGAAAGAAACTTGAAATTGATTCCTTCCAAGTTCCAGCGTTTATATTAGCTTGACACGTGCCAAATGATCAATCTCACATGATTCTTCCTTGCTTTTGAATCCTCCTCTACTGCCCTAACCGAAAGTGTGGTCACGACGCGTGAGCTGTCACCATCCACCACGTGTCAATATCCTTTATCGACGGAAGGATCTTTTAGCATCGCATTTTCTGGGAGCCTCACGCGTAACCTCATCCCGCCGTCCATTTCCTCAACTCTCAAGCCATCTCAACCGCCCCCTCCTCAACCGTTTCCAATTCTTCCACGTAATAGAAGTACACGTGTCGAAAAACAACCGGCTATATCCAAAATATTATTATTTTAAAATTTTAATCTTATCCTCAAGACCTCAACCACGCTCCTTCCCTTTATAAATTCTAGCTTTCCATTTCCATTCGTTTTCCCACCGTATCCACTCAAACAAACCAAACTGTAGAGAAGAAAAAAAAACAATTCAAGTTCTAAGTTCAAACGGTTAACTTTTTTCAATTTAGTTTTTAGTTATATTTTTAGTTTCTCGCGCTTTCTCGGATTTTCTCGTGAAAGAAAAAATGGCGTTGAGTATGACTCACCAGATAGGTAGTCTCGCCGGAGTACCAGTTCCGTCCGAATCGACAAGTGGAGAGACGACAGCGTCGGTGAACGCGGCGGCGGTATGGAAATCACCTGCGACGAATCTCCAATGCAAAGCGAGTAGGTCAGATGTAGCGGCCGACGGACTATCACCCCCGATGAGTCCGTGCAGATCGCCGGTATTAGGCTCAATCCGGCCAGATCTATCGGTCGCGTGTCAAGCGTTTACGATGGAAGCAGAAACGGCAGTGGAAAAGGAGCATGTAACGGGAGCGAAACCGGGGAAGGGGAAAGAGAACGGAGTACCGGTTTATGTGATGATGCCGTTGGATAGCGTAACGATGGGGAATGGAGTGAACAGGAAGAAAGCCGTGAATGCGGCGATGGCAGCGTTGAAGAGTGCTGGTGTGGAAGGGATAATGATGGATGTGTGGTGGGGATTGGTGGAGAGAGAAACGCCGGGAGAATATAATTGGGGAGGTTATAATGAGCTTATTGAAATGGCGAAGAAGCATGGGCTTAAGGTTCAGGCGGTTATGTCGTTTCATCAATGTGGTGGTAACGTCGGTGATTCTTGCACGTAAGTCTCTCTTTCTTCAATCTCTTACTTTTTATTATTTTTTATTTATTTTTTACGACCTGTTATTTTCTTCTCAATGAACTTTTTTTTAATTATTACTGTTTTCTTGCTAAATAGATTAATAATAGATGAGATAAGAGATGTGGATAGAACAGGAGAGAACATGTTAGAATAGGATAGAATGGAACTTGTGAATTTTCTTTTTATGAACAGTGATAACTAAATACTATGTTCAGAATATGTACTAAATATAGCCATTTTCTCGCTGTTTAACTTTTTTGAAAAATTTTGTGATATGTAACATGATAAATGATCGAACATTCATGTAAAATTACGAATCTAATACTCATGCTCCATGGATATATAATAATTAATGCTATAATCCGATGCAATAATTCATCAAAAAAATCAGATGCAATTTTTTTAAGAAGAGATATAGTGAAATATGATTCAAAATGTCATTTATATGATGAGTTAATGTGACTTATAGTTGAGAGATCAACTACATTTCTCACCTGTAAACCCCTCAATTGATTCAATTAACCATAGGATATATGGAATAAAATATTATGATGAGATATTATGATATCATATAAAATATTATGATGACCGATAGTTCCCCTAGGCACGCCGCACGCGGCACAGTAGATGTTTTGATTTCAGTAGAAATTTTTTTATTGACGGAGACTTTATTAGAAGTTGGGAATTGGGATTGGGGATGAACATAGCTTGTTAATTCATTTGATTTTGTCCCGTTACTGAATACTGATTAAGAATTCAAACTTTGTATCTAAAAGAAAGATAAGAATTCAAGCTGAACGGTTGAAATTGAATTTTGGATTCAAGTAGTTTGTAGGAGATTTAGAAGAATTTGGATATTATTACCTGGAGTGGTATTGGAGCCAGGCAAAGTCTTTCTGTAACTCACGCATCTTGAAGGGAATATGCGGGGTGTTATTACTTGTGGTTGATGATTTTTATGAATTATTGATGTGATATTGAAAGGTGTGGTGTCATGTGTGCAATAAACGGGTAAAGGGTATGGTTTTGTGATGGGAAGAATGCTGGCCATGTGTCATGATATGGTATGGGTTTGAACTTTGATGTTTGAATAACTTCATATTTTTTAATAAATTCATATTCAAATGGGGTTTTTTTGGCGGATTTAGTTCAATGGGTTCAATGACTAAGAGGTTTAATTCTGACTTGATGCCCTTGACCCTTAAGATTATGTTGCGTCCTTTTTTTCTATTGAAGATAGATTCTTTTCCAATCTACTCCGAACTTGTTATAATTGAAAATCGTGTTTGTCAAGAGAAAAATTAATTCAAAATCATTTATTTCAAGATAATTCAAAATGAATTTTATTAAAGTTTGTTTTTTAGTATAAAAGGAGTGTTTTGCTGCCCATTGTGGTCCTACCCGGCTCGAGGGATTAGTCTCTGCAGATGCGCGCATGATACTCGGTTTATACAAAAATATTGAAAAATTATTAAATTATGTTAAGAGGAGCATGGTGAACACGTAAAGGGTCTTAAATTTAAGTGAGAAGTAAACTTTTATACACGAGAAAAGAGTGTGGATTCGTGATTGAAAAGGAGGTCACATGAGGTTAGACCAAAGCCAATTCACATGAATCACATCAGCTTAGCTACAAAAAGCGCAGTAGTTGCGTATAGATTGGATTAGTGGACCCAATGTTAATTTGTTTTGTGATTTGTGCAGTTAGATTTGATGAATTTTATGTTCGAGTCTGAATAAATTTATCCAAAAAAATTGCAAATTGTTGGCTTATTAGAATTGGATTTTGATAAATGTCTTCTTAAGAACAACTTATATATATCTCAATGACTTTAGGTAGTTCCGTTTATATATCTATTTTTGTTATATTTATAGTATATATCTCAATGCCTGGTCTTAATTTTTAATTGCATTGTTCGTTTGATCATTTGATAGTATTAGTTTGACTACAATTTATAACTGTTTGAATATCTGGTGTCTTCTCTATGGGCTTATCAATTGTTGTTTTGTGTGCAGTATTCCCTTGCCGAAATGGGTTGTGGAGGAAATTGACCAAGATCCCGATCTTGCATATACCGATCAATGGGGAAAAAGAAACTACGAATATCTATCACTTGGATGTGATACCTTGCCAGTACTCAAGGGCCGAACACCAGTTCAATGTTATTCTGATTTCATGCGTGCTTTCAGAGACAATTTCAAGCACCTTCTTGGTGACACCATTGTGGTAAGTGATATTTTTCTCCCCCTTGTTTATTCTTCTATCTACTATAGTTCACTAGGTGGGTATGTGTGTCTCTCTTTTTTATGGCTTTCTTTTTCTATTTTGTTTTATAGGATTAATAGGACATGCACCCTCAGTCTAATTTTAAGCCGACATCTAATGAGATTCTATTATTTTTTCACCTTATTTACCAAGTTAAATAAGATGTAATATTTGAAATAAAAACTAAAAACAGCAAATGAAGATATGTCTCTTATACTTGGTGTTCTTTATATCATGTCATTTGTTATGCTATATAGCTTCTTACCTTAAGTTCTATCACTGGCTCAATTCAGGAAATCCAGGTTGGAATGGGACCAGCTGGGGAGCTGCGTTATCCATCATACCCAGAGCTAAATGGGACGTGGAAATTCCCAGGAATCGGTGCTTTCCAATGCTATGACAAGGTATATTTATATCTACATTTTTTTCTCTCTCCCTTTTGTACTCTTCACTTTTTTTTAGTTTTTAAATGTACCGTGCTTTGCATTTCTCATATTCTTAGTTTTTTTGCTACAATGCAGTATATGTTGAGTAGCTTAAAAGCTGCTGCTGAAGCTTCTGGTCAGCCAGAATGGGGAAGTACAGGACCAACTGATGCCGGCCACTATAACAATTGGCCAGAAGACACACAATTTTTCAGGAAAGAAGGCGGTGGTTGGGATGGTCCATATGGTGAATTTTTTCTCACCTGGTACTCCCAAATGCTATTAGACCATGGTGAGAGAATTCTCACATCAGCCAAGTCAATCTTTGACAACACTGGAGTTAAGATATCAGTAAAAGTTGCTGGTATTCACTGGCACTATGGTACAAGGTCTCATGCACCAGAACTCACAGCAGGGTATTACAACACCCGTTTCCGCGATGGCTACCTTCCGATCGCTCAAATGTTGGCACGCCATGGTGCTGTGTTGAATTTCACGTGTATTGAGATGCGTGATCACGAGCAGCCTCAAGATGCACTCTGTTCACCTGAGAAGCTTGTGAACCAAGTGGCTATGGCTACGCAGAAGGCGAAGGTTCCACTTGCTGGTGAAAATGCATTGCCACGGTATGATGATTGTGCACATGAACAGATAATAAAGGCAGCACAGTTGAATGTAGAGGGTAACACAGATGATACAGAAATGTGTGCATTCACATACCTGAGGATGAATCCTCACTTGTTTCAACCTGATAATTGGAGGAAGTTTGTGGCTTTTGTGAAAAAGATGAAAGAAGGGAAAAGTGCTCATAAATGTTGGGAGCAAGTGGAGAGGGAAGCAGAGCATTTTGTGCATGTTTCCACACCACTTGTACAAGAAGCTGTTGCAGCGATGCACTGAGAATTGTTGGACTTATAGGTCTTAGGAAACAGTCAAACACAAGTAGGCTGTGAAAGTTTAGTGAACCAGCAGCCTAAATTTGTAGCTAAAGATTGTATAATTTTGTATCATATTGTTGTATTCTACATCATTCTGTTATTTGCAACTAAAACTTATATTTTGTTATCCTTTATATTGTTTATATATTGGTATAAAGATTATGGGGGTTGGGGGTGGAAAATGTTCTGGAAAAGCTTGTACAAAGTTGGTTATTTCTACATCATTGAATTGAACTGGTAAAAGCTTGTTCCAAATATCCACTGCCTTGATATAACAGAACAAGGACCACCGTAGCTTTGGAATTGTTAGAAAAACAAGCCAAAGAGAAAGAGACAAAGGGAATTTAAATTCGCTACATTTAGATGTCAATCATTTCCAAGATATACATTTTGCTCCTTCAATCTGTATTCATGTTGAAAAATCATATAACTAACATGTCAATGATGCTATCAGCTATACATGTGATAGAGCTTCAATTCAACTAATCATACTAACCATACAAAAAGCACACAATATATATCACATAGCATTATCTATTCTATTATCTATACAAACAACAACTAAAACAAGTTATAAAATTTAACTACATACCTAGGATATAATTGAAATTAAGGATGTTAGTAAAACGTAATTGTGTCTGACATATCACAACATTAAAAGTTAATGAAACAGGTAAACACCAAGATCAACTATCTGCCATCGACATCATCCCCAAAATTATTAAGGCCTGTTTTTTTACCCCTCATATACCTTGTACCCCATATTTGCATTTAACTCCAAAATACCCTCCAAATGTGTTTTGGAAACACCTCAAAAAGGTATTTTCGGAATGAAAAAATGTGTTTCGGAAAAAGAAAAAAGAAAAAAATTTAAAAAAAAAGAAAAAAATTGTTTTTTTTCTTTTTTGAGGTGTTTCCGAAAAAAGAAAAAAATTTAGAGGTAAAATTGGTAGTTTGGTCGATTTAAAAAAAAAACCAATTATTAATGACTTGAATAATAAATTTGCCAACAACGAAGTATATCACTTGTACCCATCTTCCTAAATATAAACCATAAAATACTCCAACTACATTCCATCCATCCTTAAAATATGTTTTCTCAGTTTTTTGCCGAGCTTCATTTGTAACTCGTTTTCAATAGGATCACACAACACCACAAGGTAAGAAACTTCATTGGTTCATGATGTCGCGTCATCTGTCGTGATTTAGTGGAAAACTATTACAAAGCGTAGATAAATAAATACAGAAAAAGTTGAACTCACAATACTTGAGTCATACCGTCCTCAAATAATTTATGCATTTAAGGCTGATATAGTAAAAAAACTATTATCCTAAACATCTCTTATCTCTAGCAACTAGCCACGATTATAATGTACTCATGGGCACATGTTGCTACTTGCTACATCTAGGGATGGCAAAAAAATTTGTGCGCCCAGATAAAATCCACGACGAGCACACGAGATGGGTAGCTTAGCGGGTACTCGCAAGGTAAAATAAACAGATATTTTAACTATCCGCTAATCAATGGATACAAAGGCGAATTAATGGTATCCATACTGAATTTTTTTTCGATAAGCAAATATTAGTGGGGATGGGAGAATATTAGTTTCCGGGGTTTGTCTCTACTCGTCTCATCATACTCTTTCTCTCTCATCCTATCTCGTTTTTCTCTCTCCTAAAAAGCTTAAAGTCACCAAAGTTATAAATTTTCTAAGGCACTGAATCCAAATCCACACTTTCACTCCTCTGACCAAGATCTCACTCCGCTCCCTCCACCCCTTCCCCACTCCTCGTTACCCGTATGTCACTTTCATTGTTTTTTCATTCATATAACGTCTATTCTAAAAATTTATTTTCTGTAGGATATATATATATATATATATATATATATAGAGAGAGAGAGAGAGAGAGAGAGAGAGAGAGAGAGAGAGAGAGAGAGAGAGAGAGAGAGAGAGAGAGAGAGAGAGAGAGAGAGAGAGAGAGAGAGAGAGAGAGAGAGGAATCTTTGCTAAGAAATGTTTTCGTCTCAACAAATGAAATAGCTTACCAAAAACTAAGAATTTTCAAAAAAGTTTGAGGGGCTTACATCTTACAGTTGGGAGTGGTGCAGAGAGAGAATAGCTGCGGGTGTATGGGTTAAAAAAGAAGGGTGTATGCAGCTATTGTTAACTAATTTTGGTCTTATCGTGGGTCTAACTTGGTCCATCATATCTAATGTACTGGGCTCACGCTTCAAGGCCCTTCATTGTTCTTTGGAAGTTGGGCCAAGTCAATAGGTAAAGTTTATGAATAAGTAAGAAATTCTTTTCACACTCTCACTTCCCACACTCCCTCACACTCAATATCTAGATACCGAGTGTGTGAGGGAGTACGGGAAATGAGAAGGGGGAGTGTGAAAAGAAAAAACTCAAAAGTAATTGTATTCTATTTTGCATAGGCAAATGCTTTTTTTAAAAAAAATAAGTGATCGCATATCAAATTATATGTTGGGGCTAAATACGTTTCTAGTCCCTATAAAATTTGAAAATTTTGACTTTAGTCCCTATAACTCTTTTAGAAACAACCCTTTTAATGTATAAAAAAATTATATGTTGGGGCAAATGCCAGTTTAAATATTTTTTACATTGTCACTCAACCGTAACCATATCAGATCATCAAAACGATAGACTTTCATCATAAATGCTTCGAAAGTCACACATATAACACCTTAAAGGGAATTCACAATTCACGACCACAATGTCAGCGTTACTCCTAAAGTCACACATATGATTGATTGTGATTTGCTGATAGTATAAAACGTTTTCTACTAACAGTGTATGACAATTAACCTCATAAAATCAGGTTTAAATATCATTTTAGTCCCTGCAAATATAGGGATTTTTTGTTTTAGTCCCTATAAAATATATTTTTCCGTTTTAGTCCCTACAATTTATAAAATCATCACTTTTAGTTCTTTAAGTGTTTTTTGTGTTTAAAAAAGCTAATGTGGCTTCATTTTTAGTCCCTGTAAATATAACATATTCTCATTTTAGTCCCTGTAAATATAAATAATTTTTTATTTTAGTCCTTAGCCATGTAATTAAAAAAGCCACATCAACATTTTTAAACACAAAACAGAAACATGCATATTTTTTACAGGGAATAAAACCAAAAATTTCTTTATTTACAGAGACTAAAATGATATTTAAACCTAAAAGATATAGATATTTGAAACTTTTAATTTTTTTTTAAAAAATCTCAGAATTGATTTCAGCAAAAAAGAGTTTAATAAATACGAAATACAAGGAGTACCCAACTCATTACATCAGAGAAACGAGGACAATGGTCGATTGTAGAAAACATCCCCTCCCCTCGTTATCAAAATATCTTTCCAAATCAAGAGACATAAGGTGGAATCAGTTGATGCGGAATCACTCTATTTTTGGGGACTTGACTTTTAAGGGGTCTTTTCTTTTCTGTAACCCTCCAGGTCAGGTGGTTCCTTGGACAAAGATTATTTGGAAGTCTTTTATTTCGCCTTCTAAATCTTTTATCTTATGGAGGTCTCTTCATAATAAGATGCCAATTGACGATCAACTTTGGATTAGAGGATGCACTGTTGTTTCTATCTGTAGTTTTTGCGGTGATGCTTTTGAGACTTCTCAACATCTCTTTCTCGCATGCCCTTTCACCCAACATATTTGGAGATGGCTTGGAGGTATCCTGAGCATCCATATTGATACAACCTCTTTTCAAAACATTTTAGCCTTGATTTCTAATGGCTGGAGCCCTCATTTGCAAGATATTGTCTCTACTACTATTGTTAATATCTTATGGACCATTTGGTACTGCAGGAATCAGGTTAGATTTAGCAATTATGTGATCCCTTTACACTCGGCTATCAATTTGATCCTTTCTAATGTTGCTTTAGTTGGAAATGCTTCTAAATCTTTGGTTTTTCCCTCCAATTAATTTCATATGTAAGCAAACAAAAAACCGTTTCATATTTATTAAGAAAAGTAATTAGTCTCATTTAATTTTCTTAAATAATCAAAAATGTAATCCAAATAACATGATTATTGTAAAATAAAATCCAAATTATTTAATTCTCATTTAATTATTTAATAATTTAGAAATAATAGCATTAAATATGATAAGTTGGAACACCATGTCCAACCACCCAACCTATGATAAGTTGGGCATGCAACAGTGTTAAATATCTTGAGGGAGAGCTTTTCCGCCCATTGTGGTCCTACCCGGTCGACGGATTAGTCTCTGTATTTGCGCATAGAGGATACATGATTTATAAAAAAAAATAGATATTCGTAAATGATTTAAAGACTTTTTGGTTTAGTAGACGGAGTGATAAGTGTTACTTAAAACTCACGCACACACCTGCGAGGTCTTGGGTTCGAACTCGGCACAATATTCAGCCTAACGACTTCGTAGTATATTTATTATACTTAGGTGACAATTAAAATATATTTAGAAAACGAAGAATATAACTAATAAATACCAACTTTTTCGGTGTTTAATATAAATATTAAGGGTATGTTTGGGAGGGGGAGTTGGGAGGGGAAGAGAGGGGAAGGGATGGCTTGTGGAGAGAGAACCCATTGTTTGGGAGTTTAAAAAAATTAGGGAAAGTGTTGGGGGGTTTTGTCAAACCCTCCTAACCCCTCCTCTTGGTCCAATTTTGCATTCCCCCAAATTGGGGGGTTTTAGGAGGTTTTGGTTATGAAATGACAATTTTGCCCTCATTTAAACTCGAAAATTTCCACCAGCCACCACCAACCACCGGAGGGACACAGGAACCACCACCGACCACCGTTCACCGCCGCCGGACCACCACCGGCCACCGTCCGCCGCCGGTCGCCAGAGCACTACCGCCGGTCGCCGGACCACCGCCGGTCGCCAGACCACCGCCGCCGGAACCACCGTCGGCCGCCAGAGCTCCGCCGCCGGCCGCCACCTGCCACCACCACATATATTTATATATTATATATATATATATATATATATATATATATATATATATAAATATATTATATATATAATTATATTAACAATATTATATATATATATATATATATATATATATATATATATTTATAAATCTAAAAAATTGCAAATGGATGGATTGGATTAACTTTTTTGTAATTAGATGGATTGGATTGAAGTTTTTTGACATAATTTTAATGGATATAAATTTCTTAGGTATTGAATAACACGATTTAAATTTAGTAGCACTTAAAAATTAAATTTAGAAGAATAATTTAATAGTAGCACTAAAAATTAATTTTAGAAGGCCAATTTAATAGTAGCACTAAAAAATAGTAAAAAGGATCCCAGTAGAATCAATGTATTTAAATAAGAAAGGGTAAAAAAGTCAATTTAAAATTAAGACCTCCATTTCCCTTCTTTTTCACAAATTGTAACATCCAAATAAGGGGAGGGTTTTCCCTCCCCTCCTCCTCCCCTCCCCTTCCTTCCCCTCCCCTCCTAAGCCTTCCCCTCCCCTCCCCCTCTAACTCCCAAACAGACCCTAAGTAAAACATATACTTAAATTAATATGAAGTTCAGAAGACATGGATTACAAAATGATAGACACATAAATCATGCTAAAAAAAATCTGTATGTATACAAAGGCTATCTAGAATCTAGATGAAAAATAAAAGTCAGCCCATTATCATGCATAGGGAAATTTTTTTAAATATTTATACAGCCAATAAATAAGAGAATTTTTCAACAGGTTAAAGTAAAATTCAAGAATTCAACACATTAAAATTTTTTTAATAAAAATGTACAAAATGTTATTTTACCTCACTATCTCAAAATATTTACAAAAATGAAAACCTTTGTTTTATTAGGATTAATTCAACCAAAACCAATTAATTGGTGCATTTCATTCTGATTTTTACAGTTGTGTGGTACACAGTTTACAGCTGCAACATAAAAAGGTAGTTGTGAAGTAGATGACTAGCTCTTAAGAAAAAAAGCTGTATTTTTGTACGTTTAAATAATTTTATTACAAAATTACAGTATAATAACAAGAAGCATGCATCCAATGTTGGGGAATAGGACACAACCTAACATTTGTTCACAGCTGTCGTGTAAATGAGCATAGCTAGCCATTCAATATGCTATTAGGCATTAGCTATAACTGTTCTATTGTCAGTTGAACTACTGCTTGCATAGATTCAATTATGTCTTACTATTAGCTTCCTCCTCTAAATGTTTCTGCCCATGCATCATGATGGTGATGATGGGCACCCAGAAGCACACGAATTTGTGCTCTTTATCTTAGGAGTTTCGACTTTAGAGACTTGATGGTACATTAATTATGCATAGAATGATGAGATTTGTACATATAAAATGTGTAGTAAAGAAAAGAGACAACTAGGCATGCCCAATATTCCCTCTTATTTAAGTATTACCTTCACGAAAAATTTACTTTCGGGTTAATTCATTAACTTAATTAAAAAATTTGAATAGGTCATTTATACCTTCGGGGTAATTCGCCTCAATTGATCCTTTATGTTTCAAATTGTTTACACCTTTATTTAGTAGTTACGTTTCGTTAACAAAATGCATATGTGAGTGTTGGATACATGACCTAGCTTCATGTTTTTTCACAAGAGCTGATGATATGTATTCATCTTTTTCCTCTTCCTAACAAAACCCTAGATTTACCATAACCAAATTAGTCGCATCCATAGCTTCAGTTTCTTAGCAATCCATCAAATTCTCGCAGCTGTAACTCCAAAGAATTATAAGAAATGAAGCCATGGATGCGAAGGATTTAGTGATTGTATTCTAGGATTTTGATAGAGGAGGGGAAGAAGGTGAATGCATATCGTCAGGTGATGTATGCACAACCACATATGCATTTTTGTTAACAGAATAGCAAGATCGTCTAAAAAAAGGGTGACAATGAAAATAATTTGAAACATAAATGATCAATTCGAGAAAATAGATAAATTGGAAAACTACTGATAAAATTTCTAAGGAAAGAAGAGAAAGGAGAAAAAGAAAAGAAATTTAACATGGGTCTGCTTTCATTCGCCTTACCACCATCCCTACTTTTTTCACCTTAATTGCTCTATTATGGTATCTTCCCAATTGGGAATAGGAAGGACTTGTTGTTGGTTTGGCACGTTATGGGATATCTG
The DNA here is from genome assembly GCA_039519185.1 of Astragalus membranaceus. Taxonomy (NCBI): domain Eukaryota; kingdom Viridiplantae; phylum Streptophyta; class Magnoliopsida; order Fabales; family Fabaceae; genus Astragalus; species Astragalus membranaceus. The sequence continues at coordinate 37,893,106 of CM076853.1, read as the reverse complement.
GGAAACCAGAAACAGGTACATTTTTTCGAATAGAATCGTTGACCCGATTATCAGCAACTTTTTTTGTGATTAATTTGCATTTATGAAAGTGGCTAGCTCTTAGCTAAAACTAAGTCGAGTTATTGTCTTTTCTATGAATAGAGTGTAGATCCTCTAAAGTGTATTACCCGAAAGTAGGGGTTTTGCTTTGTGATGTGTGCTACCAGTCGGTTACGGGGTTTGACAAAAACATGACCCTACTTACTTAATAATCTAATACTTATAATTTAAAAACTTCAATTGAGAAACTATTATAAATTACAAATTAACTGAAATGAGTTTATATTTTTGATCCACTTTGATAAAAAATAAACTCATAAAAGACAACATCCTTAATTATTTTTCTTTTGGATTTATAGTATTTCACCATCTGAAATCAAATAAGAAAACTGAAAGCCAATGGTAGGACCATCCAACTTTGTCAGAAATTTAAGAAGTGTGGTTTAAGGCACAAGGTGATCACGACCTGCATCTCACCTTGCTACTCAGTTTGTTCTCCAATCTTCTCCCTCACTTAAAAGAAGAAAATGACCCTTGTGGGGATAATTGAGAGTAGATATTTTCCTTCAAGATATAGTTGCTTTTGTTAGAGCCTTTTATTTGTTTTCTTATAAAATTTTAGGGTGGGAGATAGTGTCCCCCACTGCTCGTTGCATCAACAATTTTAGCGGCATGGAGGCACCGACTCTTGAATTCAAACCCAGATGTAATCGTATTTGGTGTTTATTTTTTATTTCGTGTTTATTTTGAATTCAAACCCAGATGTAATCGTGTTTATTTTTTATTTCGTCTAAGCTGATCAAAAATTACTAGACCAACCTCGTGAGATAAGCTTTTTATATATTAACAAAGTCCTTAGTTTTTTTTCATGACAATAACTAGTCTTTTATAATTATTAATAATTAATAATAGTGGGTGTTCTGGAGTCAACCAGGGGGTCTCATTAGAAAAACCAGGAGGTGCAGCTAGCAAGTGATATGGATCAGCCCAACCGATTCAGCCCATATCCACCTCATGCAAGCCCAATATGCTTGGACGGTCAAGATCGACTCTACCCATCCAACGATCCACGAGAGGGCGCGATTTCCTATAAATACAGGCAAACTTTGCCCTTAAAAAGGTTGAATCTCTAATCCTTAGTACCTACACTCTTATATTCTATATACTGACTTGAGCGTTGGAGTGGCTTGCAGGTACCCCCCGGGCGCTCACTGACCACCTGCCAGGGCAGCAAGAGACCTACCAACAGCAGCTGACCAAAAAGCTACTCAGTACAGAACAGTGGGCATTGGCATATGCCTCCGAGATGCTAACTATGTGACTCATACTCTAATTAAGGTAGCTTTGTTTACAACTAATCCTCAAGTTTACTATGATATTCCAACATTTATTTGGTCAATTGGGATGAATGAAATGCACTAGGTTTTGATTGTAAAAAAATAGTAATCAATTATAGAAATTGAATAATGATATGATATATTCAATCATAACTATTTAAAGACTGACCAATTATAACTATAAATATACAAGCTCTAATTTAATTTCAAATCATTGAATTAATTAGCTAGTACCTAGAGTAATAAAGATTTAGATTACATCAATGAGATCGACAAGTGAATTAGATGAATTATTCTTCAATATAGAAAAGGATATGTAAGTTACCAACATGGTATAGCACTTTGTCAAAAAAAAGACATACTATAGCGCAAGTGCTAGATATTTGGACTCCTTAACCATTTGGTCAAGAGTTTGATCCTTCGCCGGTGCGTATGGAAAATATATCTGGTGGGAGAGGTCAACCCCTTAAATGGACTCAGTACCTCAGGAGATTAGTCTCTGCAGTTGCACGTGCAGGGGATACCTTGGTTTTAAAAAAAAGGATATATATAAGTTTGAAATCATTAATATAAATAACCATCGTGCGCTTTTAAAACAAGTCGATATCTGGTTGCAAAAGAAGAGGCAATATATAGTTGAGAAATGTTTCAACATCCATTTATCCACTATTATTATTATTATGATTATTATTATTACTACTACTACTCTTATTTAGATAGGTTTGCTTATATAGGTTCCCTAAAAATAAAGGTTTGCTTATATAGGTTAAATTTCGTGAACACGTAGTTTTAGGTAAATTAGTATTAATATTCAATAAGTAGAAGATAAAGTTATTCTCAAAATATCTTTTAAAACTAATAAATTATTTTAAAAGTAAAAAAATATTGATATTGATATGAATTAGGGATTTATTAGAGTATTAGTATCCAACATTATTTATATATAAAAAAAGAGTACAATTTAATCTATAAAGTTCAGCACAACTGGTTGTTAAACTCGATATTTTTGGCTGTTACCCAGATTCAAACCCGAGATATCAATGGGTTTACGGGAGGTCACCATAGTTTTAATGATGAAGATGTTCTTCACCAACTGTGTAAATGCTATTTAATTGCTTTGGTGAAAGGTTTAGGTGCGCATGGAGATAACTAAGCTCTGGATCATCACTATAGTTTCATATTGATCGTCTGCATACTTTAATGAATCGTTGAATTTCTTTATTTCTTTATTGCTTACATTTACGGTTGAAGTGATCTTTTCCTTATTTAAATGGACCAATTTTGCAAGGTCGAGGATTAACCACATGGAATCCCAAACTGTTGTCCTAAACGCTAATCCTAGTGAAGCATACAAGAATGTGTATCCGGAAGCTCTTGAGTTCAAATTCATAACTCCCTTTGGGATGAGATAAATGTAAATGTTCTCTTCGTAAGTGTCCAAAAAGCCTAAAGGTTTTCTCATCCTTGAATTGCAGTGTCATCCGCTCGCTTTAAAATTTCATTTATAATAAAAGGGATTAATTAATGGCACGACATGTTAATTAATTTGCGACTAAAGGGCCAAACTGGCCCCTCTAAATCACTACAAGAATAAGTGCTTTTTCCTGCCATTTTTTCCGACGAACTCTTATTCGTCGCAATTTCCGACGGATTTTCGACGAAAAAGTCGTCGCAAATGTTCAGGAAAAAAAGGCGCTTAATTTCCCGCTTATGTTTCCGACGAAAACGTTTTTCGTCGCAAATTTGCGACGGCTATTTCCGTCGGAAAACGCTAAAATGTCGTCGCAAAATAAGAGATCCCAAATTAAAGAGAAGCTCTTCACGATCCCTCTCATTTCACTTCACGCATTCCTCTTCAACCCCTCTCTCAGTCGCCCCCTCCTCTTCACGAACCCTCCCTCCTCACTTCTCTCTCAGTCGCCCTCTCTCTCTCTCTCTCTCTCTCTCTCTCTCTCTCTCTCTCTCTCAGTCGCCCTCCCTCAGCCCCATCTCCCTCTCTCTCTCTCTCAGTCGCCCTCTCTCCTCCCCATTGAAATCGCGAGCCCTAATCCCTAATCCCTTCCTCTTCAAACGCGAACCTATCCTCAAATCGCTCCCTCTACAAACGCGAACCCTAATCAAAGATTGCAATTGCAGAATCGAACATCACTGGGATTGCAGTGGCGCACTATAACTGAAGAACTGTGGAGCATCTACTTCGAAGTTCAAACACATTCGGGGTAAGTTTCTTCACTCTTCCTTCTGCTTTCTTTTTGGGGTTTTTGGTGTTGTTTTCTTTCTGTGATTGGGCATTGTTTTTGTTTTCTAGGTTGTTTTCTGGGTTGTAACTGAAGAACTGTTGTTTTCTTTCTGTGTGGTGTTGTTTTCTGGGTCAATGGATTCAAATACACATGTTGAATTTGTTGATAACAGGCCTTTTAGAATGATTTGGGAAATTTGGTAACCCTAATTAGTTATCATGCTACTGGAAAAATTGTTGGTGACGAAAACATATGAAGATTTTAGGTTTGATTTAGATTTATGATGATCTTTCTTGTTCTGAGTATTTTAGGTTTTGTGGGAGAAAACATATGAAGCAGAAAAGGGTCCAATTGCTTTGCTAGATTTGTGAAAATTGTCTTGTCTTGTTTTTGAATTCTTTTTCATTTTGTCATTAGGCTTCTGGAAATGCAGAAAAGGTTTCTGAACACATTGTTTTTTGTTATTTTTGGTCCCTTGATTTTAATGACTCTGAATTTGGTTGACAGCTGAGGAGGTTGATCTCTCCTGTGATGTACAACACTCAACAACTTCTCTGTGCTACCACCACTTGACTCTTGGAATATTGATGTGTTGATAGATACAGTCAAGCAACTTGTGAGTCTTCTTAGATAAAACATTTCCATTATGTTACAAGCTTTTATTTCTGTTACTGGTACTTGAATAAATGAAGTAAACACATTCGTTTTTCTGTGCTTTCTGAATGCTGGTACAGGCACCGCAAACCAATTGGGTTCGGGTTATTGAAAATCTTGATCATGAAGGATTTTACCTTCCTAGTGAAGAAGCATTCTCTTTTCTTATGTCTGTATATAAACATGCCTCTAAGGTAATGTTTTGGAACTATACATATGCTTTTTCTGGTGCTTAATTTATGAACATGCAAATTTTTGTCATGTAACTCTAGATATCTTTGATAGATGTTGCTAGACTGAATCGAAATGAATATTTTAAACAGTGTCTAAGTAGATTTTTTGTATCTTTGAAACTAGCAGTACTTTTAGACAGTGTCTAAGTAGATTTTTTGTATCTTTGAAACTAGCAGTACTTTTTGCATGAATGAAGATAATTAAATGCAATTCAAATGTATGATTCTGGTTTTATATTGAACCATTCTCTAAATCATTCAAAATGATGTCTTGTAAGAAATCTGAGACCATATATATATATATATATATATATATATATATATATATATATATATATATATATATATATATATATATATATATATATATATTTATGTATGCATGTATCCTCTCGTTGGTTATATATCTGTCATCAGGTGTCTGCATATTCATCTATTTTGGAAAAATTAAATTTTCAATTTTTGGTCCTCTATACATGCTGCACTTTACATACACAAACACACACACACGGAATTCTTGTACTTTTTCTTTGTATTAAAAGTTGAAACAGATGTCTGATCCACTAACTGCACTGATGCATGCAGTCCAAGTGATGAATTTACTAAATACTTTGATATTGAGGACACTTAGAGATCGCGAAGAAACATCAACAGAAGGATATTCACCAATGTCAGAAGGATATTCACCAACATCAACAGAAGGATATTCAGTTTAGTGCTGGACAATTATAACTATGTCAGATGTGGATACGGATATAGTAGCTACGCATTTCACATAGGTAGATGTTGTACTAGGGAGATTTATTATGCTGTGTGGATGATCAAAATTTGATGGATTCATTCCATGTTGAAATATAGTAGGAATCAGATGGATTGGATCCAGGATATGTTCCTTTGTATATGAAATCAGTATGTATAGATATAATTATTAACTATTATTTTGGATGTATAATTTGATTTTTTTTTATTATTTTTTTAAAATTTCCGACGGATTTGCGACGAAAAAGTGTTAGTGTTTGCGACGACTTTGCCACGGAAATTTGCGACGGGTTTCCGACGACTTTGCGACGGACTCATTTGCGACGAACATATCCGTCGGAAACTATTTGTGACGAGCGATTTTGCGACGAAAATTTGTCCGTCGGAAAGTCCGTCGGAAACGTCAATTTGCGACGAAAATCAGTGCGTTTCCGACGGATTTTTCCGTCGGAAATCGTCGATTTTCTTGTAGTGAATTACCTCGCGGGACAAATTTGTCTCTAACAATTTTTTCGGGACACACTAATCTCTCACATTTTCAAAACGGGACACATTAATCCCTCTGTCCATCAAGTGTTAAAGACGTCAGCTAAGACACGTTATGTTCAAACGTGTCACATTAACTGGCAAGTCATATGTTATTTCAGCCCAAATTAGTCACTGTCAATTTCTTCACGGGACAAATTAGTCTCTGACAATTTTTTCGGTACACATTAGTCCCTCACATTTTCAGAACAGGACACGTTAGTCCCTCCATCCATCAGGTGTTAAAAATATTAAAAATGTCAATGCCTTTGACACAGGTGGACATGATGAAACTCCTCCTTCATTAAAAATGTTGTGCCCTTACGTTATTTCCATGTTCTCTATACCACTAATGGTTTTGATGTTTCCAAAACCAGAAACTAATTTTGTTGGTGATCATGGACTAATTTGTGCCAAAATGTGTAGGGACCCATATGTCCTTTTCTGAAAAATTTCAGAATAGGTAAAGCTAGGAACTAACATGTCTCATTTTTGAAATTGTGAGGGAATAATGTGTCCCAAAATATTGTCACGGACTAATTTGTCCAATGAGAAAATTGTCAAGACCAATTTGGGCTGAAATAATGTATGACATGTCAATTAACGTGAAACGTTTGAACATAACATGTCATGTAGAAGACGTTACCTAACATTTTTAACACTTGATGGACGTAGGGACCACGTGTCCCGTTTTGAAACTGTGATGGACTAATGTGTCATGAAAAAATTGTCAGGGACTAATTTGTCCCGCGAGAAAATTGTCAGGGGCCAATTTGGGCCTTTAGTCTTAATTTTCCCTACGCCAATTTGTTTTAATAAACAAGACAAATACTTTTTTAGAAGCCTATTTTGCTAATTAAAAAGGTCATACTACATGTCCCTGAAAAACTCGTTTAGGCCTACCATATCGGCTTACTTAAATAAATATAAAAAATATTTAAGGTTTCATATATTTTTTGTCCTTATAAAATTTGAGAATTTTTCTTTAACTCCCTATAAATAATTTCATTCACTTTTTATTTTCATATTTTCCACTGTCAATATTTTTAGTCATTCATGACTTTTAATAGCCCTTTTTTGGGTCTTTTAATAGCTCTTCTAAGCGTTACTAAAAGTCACGAGTGACTAAAAACAATGACACGGAGAAAAATGTGTGTACTAAAAGTGGCAAATTTTTTTATAGGGAGCAATAACAAAGATCTCAAATTTTATGGGGACAAAAAAATATATTTAACACTAATTTATTATTATTATTATTAATATTATCATTATTAAATTTTTGTAATTTGTATTAAACCTTAAATTTGCCAACCTTTTGTGTAATTCAGGCATTTTGACCTATATCATTTTGGACATATTTAAATGTATTATTTGTAAATTGCAATTTAAATGAGATGTCATACAAAAAGATAATTATTTTAAAGGTCTTGTTAGTGATCTTAAATTATAAATTAATCTCATTGACCTATTAGTTGTTAGTCTATTTGCAAAAGCTTACACCCATTAGTGCCAGGCTTCTGTAAAAATCACTACAACAGAAAAAGCCATTAGGGGCACTGTTTTTTATCCATTGGGAGCGCTTACGGGCTTTCAAAAAGGTCTGCTAAGGCCATACAAACCTATATCGACGCCTAATTTGCCCTCATTTTAGATCGACTTTAAATCACAAAAGTGAGATTCTGCTCCCTTGAATCTCCTTGGGAACTGGAGGTGGATGACGGAAACTGTTAGAAAAATGTCCATGTGGTGACGTATGAGGACTAGATAGTGACACACACAAATTTGGATGAGGTTAGGTCCCCCTGTTACACCTTCTAATGGTGGAAGAATATTTATATGGTAGAAAATTTGGATCTAGGACAAGATTGGTTTGCCGACTCAATGCATAAACACTACTAGAAAATGCGTTTTTAGCGTCTATATTTTAGCGTCGGCCACGACACCCACGCTAATAGCGTCGGATTTGCGTCGATCAGACCCACGCTAACCCACGATTTTTTTTCTAAAAATAAAATTTTAGCGTCGGTCATGACAGACGCTACATTGAATATGGCGGACGCTAATTTTTTATTTTTTAAATACTATAGTTAGCGTCGGACATGGCCGACGCTAAGTTTGATTTACTTTACCAAAAACCCTAAATCTCTCACTTTACTTTCACAGTTCTGAGTCACTCTCTCACTCTCGGCTCTCAGCCTCTCACGCTTATCACTCTCCGCTCTCACGCTCACTCTCTGCTCTCACTCTCACTCTCACTCTCACTCTCACTCTCCACCCTCACTGTCACTCTCGGCCCTCACCACCACCCTCACCTCCGCGTCGTCCCAGCCTTCTCTCTCCCCTATCACTGCCGTTCACTACCGCTCCTGAGACAACCACCGCCGCCAACCACTGTTGTTCTCCTTCTCTCGGTCGCCTCTCCTCTCTTCTTGCTGTGCGTGTTCCATAGCTGTGTTTGCAAGCTTCAATCACAGCAAAATCAGTGTTAATCGCAAAACCTAGCAGAGAACCAGTAAAGCTGAGTGAGAAAGAAAGCAGATCAGCTGCGTGAAATTAGGGTTTCGTGGTTATTTGTTTGCAACCGGGTCATACTCGTTTCCAAGTGGTGGCTCCGCGTGTTTGAACAGTAGCGGGTTGTGGGTGCCGCAGTGGATCTGTTTGAACCAGTAGTTTGAAGCTTCCAGGTAAATTGTTAATTGCTATTGCATGCGATTATATTACTTTTTCCCTCAATATTTTTTGATTGAATGCCTTTGATGTCTAATTTTCTGTGATTAGATAATTGATTTATCTGTTCTGTATAAAATATGTTTTTTTAATTGAATTGCTCATATAAAGCTTTGTTAGATTGTTCGCATGGTATTATTCAATCCTCTTTTAGGACCAGAAGGTTAAATCAGTGATAATTTGGATTGATTGTTCCTGGTAATATAAGTTAGTCTATATTGATATTGATTGAGGGGCCAATGCATGGCTTGTTAAGTTAAGGTAATTTACAACCGAACGTGATCCATTTCAGTTGATTATTTGATTTAGGTTTCATTAGTTGTTATTTGTTAATTTGTTTATTTGGTTTTCAGTAAATTGATTAAGGCATGCAGCCAAATTGACCAAAAAAGACTCAATGCACAGAGAAGATTTGAGGGAGAACGGTGGTGAAGCTCAAGTTTCATGTTGGGATATTGAAGAGTCAAACATGGACACTTGCAAGTATGTGCTTACTGTGCAGGAAGATTAAGCAAACTGCATATGACCAACTTATTGAAATGGCTTACAGAAAGAGATTGGTAAGAAGCTTTTGCTTTCCAAGGATCAGTAGAGTCTCTTATTGTATTTGATTAAGCATATTTTGAGGTTTTTTAGCATTTGATTTAACATTTTTTTATGGTTTTTGAAACTAGGTGGACTTTTGCTTCGCTCACCAGTAGAATCTCTTATTGTATTTGATCAGTAGAGGGCCATTGAAGTCTCTTTCTGTCCAATGTGCATATAAGCCCAGTTGACAGACATATCAAAGTAAGCATTGCCATTCTCTTATAAACCAGAATGGTGGTTCCTCTTCATTCATTTTCAGTCTTTTCTATAGTTTACCTTTGTTGTTTGGCTGATCCAATCCAAAAGATGGTTTTGTTCATCACTTATGCTGTAAACTCACAGAATGTCACAAAGCAAACCTGGGATTTTGTTTTTGTTGCAAGTTTTCAAATTTTCATCAGTTCCGGATAATAGGACATGATATAGAGTCTGCTTGTTTAAGATTAACAAAAAGTTATTTTCAGAAATGGCCAGTATATAAATCAGGTGGCCAGTAGTGATGTTTAAGGATATTAGTTTAGTGGACATATGATGATAATCATTCATCTTCATTGTATATTACAAATCATTATTATTAAATACTTACGAATCTATATACTTTGATTTGCATAATAACCCTTCTATCCATTTAATCATTACAGTGACCTTTGGAGAGCAGTTCCTTGTAATTGTAAACTGTTTCTTGTGCTTTATTTACCTACTATACTGTTTTTATCTTGTTGCACTTTTTTTCCCTTTAATATGTGTTTTTTCGGTCTTTTCAGGTGATGCACATTGCAGCTGCGATGGAAATAAACTCAAGATTGATCCCCAGCTTGAAAACCTTACATTCTACGTCTTTAAATGTAAGATTTTTGGTCTTCTTGCAAGTTCACAGCATCTCCACTGTCCACACATGATGCCTAACCTGTATGGTTATATCCGGTAATGTATCACCCAATCTATCATGATGCATGTACAGTGCTTCTGAGCCCTGCAATTAACCAAAACTGTAAGACAGTTTCGCTTAATGCCTGTCAATGTAGTCCTTTTTCCTTTCTTTGGAGTTTGCATCTATTACACACATGATGACTAACTGAAACTTTAGCATATAATGTCATGTGTCACAGTCTAATAGATTTCAGAGAAACTGAATTCTATTTTGTTACTCTGTTTGATATTCTCTATCACAGTCTAGTTGTTTTGAAATTTTAGACTTCTTTTGATGTATGCATAAATTTTCCAATTTTAGGTTGTAGCAGGATTAGCAGCTGATGGAAGGCAAATAGTTGCCAGGGCTAAGGCTGAAGCGACTAACTATGACATGTTTACTCCACTATTTGGAATATTTCTCTTCTTTCAATTTGATTTACCCACATGAATACAGTTATGCAAAGAAACATTCATGCAATGTTATGTTATATATTTATGTGGATAGATTTTTTAGTAACTTGATTTTACATGTAGAGGGGAGACTACTGTTTTACTTTTTCATCAATAGTACATTAGTTTATCTTAAATTTCTTCTGTATTAATCTGTTATTTCCATCCCTTGGATTGGTATTTGCAAAATAGACTTGTTGGATGTTGCGTGTAGCAATTTGTGTCTGTTATTATGCTTGCATATAATACTTTGGTGTGAATAGGTGAATAATAGTGAGCTCAAGTGAATTACTTGTATTTTGTGTTTAGAAATCCCATTATCCGCTCTAACTGAATGTCCCTGTTCAGATTTTGTAGAAAAGGAGATAAGGTACACAATTCATGGTGAGGTATGCTTTAGCAGATCTGGTTTTTAAAGATATCTTCAAATATATAATATTCATCAACTAACATTATAGGGTTGCATGACTATGGGTTTAGTTAGAGGGTATATCACAATCACATATGTTCAATGCCGAGTGACAAAAATGATCCATGTAAATTGTTGGTGAATAATCCTTATGTTTGGCAGGTTATCAGAAGAGAACTTGGAATTGATGATATAATCGAAGAACAGAAAATGCAACTTCCTTAGGTCAATAAGACATGCGACAAATGTGGTCATGGTGAAGCTACCTATTATACCAAACAGGTATTACTACATAACACTTCATAATGAAGATTTGCCAATTTGTAACTTAACTAGTATATTTAAATTTAAATCTTTCTAATTTCAGATGAGATCTGCGGATGAAGGGCAAACTACTTTCTACGCATGCACCCTTTTCACTTACTTGCTGGAGATTGGTTCAAGACAGACCATCATGTAAACCCTTTGCATTCATTTCCATTTCATCATCTATCTCCTCATATTCTTCTCAATACTTATTACTTACCCTTTGTCATTGTAGAGACTGAGAAGACTCCTAGAGAATGGTCATAATCTCCCCTTCCCTGATGGGCTTCTTATCAATGGTCGTGGTTGGAATGGAAACACATTCACTGTTGATCAAGGTAGGTAGCAAAATAGTTTGCTGAACTGAACATGTAACTTCATTATACTCTTCTTTCATTACATCATTGTTTTGCTGTTTAATTCTCAGGTAAGACTTATAGATTTAGGATATCAAATGTGGGGCTGACAAGTTCCATCAACTTCAGAATCCAAAGGACACAGTTTGATACTTGTGGAAGTAGAAGGATCTCACACCCTTCAAAACAGCTATTCTTCCATTGACATTCATCTTGGACAGTCCTATTCTGTACTAGTGACAGCTATTCAGGATATCCTAATTTATTTGTTTTTTTTGTGATCAATGGTTAATTAGATGCTGATTCTTGAATTTGCATGCATTTTTTGTCCCCTTGCAGAATCACGGAACTCCAACCAGTCATAAACCTGAGCTTGTGTTGAATAACTTCACAATACGTCTAAGACATTGAATTGGAAGGTAATACTTTTCTCTTATTATGTGTCCCATTTGACTGTTTCTAATGCTTTTTGTTTGTGTTTTGATTGTTTGTGTTTTGATTTTTTAGAGTTTGATTTTGTTTTGATTTTTTAATAACTCACATCCAATCTTTAGAGCAATCCGTTTCCCTTCAACTTCAAATTATTAAGGTTTTAATTATGAATATATTTGTATTCTTTAATTATATAGATTCATTTGTTTTTGACAGGGTGATTCTCCAATAAGCTTGGTGCTGAATAGATATGATAATGTCACATGGTGAGTGCTGAATGAAGGAGACGAATGAGATTAGTCGACTTTATTTTCAACAGTCAAGGCTCCACGGACCAGAGACAGTTCTCTCCCATCTGTAAATACTGATATCAGTCCATACTTTTGTAGATGGTTAGGGAAATGGTGAAGTCAAACTGTGGGTATCATACTATCATTATATCACCACAGTGCCTTCAATGTTTTACTTAATTATTTAGCCCATGTTTTGATTCTGCATTTTTGGTAGTTTGAATATTTGCTGTACTGGAGGTTTCTTTTGTGATTTGAACAGTTGCCTTTAGCATGTCTATGAATGATATAGTAGTTGTGTCTATTTAATTTTTTTTTAACATCTGTATGCTTGCTTACTTATATTTTCAGTTGTGATAGAGCTTGTATTTAATATATATGTTGGGTGAACCCTTTTCTTTGGTATTTCAAGTATAATGGGAAATTTCTTTGGATTTAGTGTATATGTTGTGTGAATCACTTTATGTTGGGGCTTGTATCAGGTGCAATTTTTTTTTTTAAAAAAAAACTTAAATTAGCGTGGGCCTAGCCGACGCTAAATGTTGGAGTTGACATTTTTTTTGTTGACTTTAGCGTCGGCCAGGCCGACGCTAGATAATTCGTTGACTTTTTTTTATTGACTAAGTAGCGCCGGCCCTAGCAGTAGCGTCGGCTTTAGCATCGGCCAGGCCCACGCTAAAGTAAGCGTCGGCTAAATTAACGGGACACTACAATTACCTTCGAACATTTTAGCGTCGACACGTGGCCGACGCTAACCCGACGCTAATTCACAGTTAGCGTCCGCTTTTGGCCTATTAGCGTGGGCTTTTGGCCGACGCTAAAAACTGTTTTTCTAGTAGTGAAAAAAGCTAGGAAACGATTTTGGTAGTGTCGGTTGAGCAGAGGGGCGACACAGTTGAGCAGTAGATGAACATAGCGATAATATAATCGGTGCGAGACAGTGAGTGAATGGGGTGGAACAGTTGAGCAGAAGGGGTAGGTTGACGGTTGAGAGAGAAAAGAGAAGAGATAGTAGGTCGAGACCGAGAAAGAAGCGAGGCACACGTGAGGTTATGTTTAATTTCATTTGCCTTTCATAGCACTTAATGGGATAAGTGCTATTACATTGTTCCATAATACATAGCTCCTTCCCCAACACAGGCTATAACTTGTTGCCTAAACATATAGAGAACGTTTTAATAGCGCTAACTACAAGAAGCTCTATCGAAGGGTCAACCATGTATAGCGCCCCATGTTTTAAACGATATGAAAGGTATCCGTGTTATATATAGTAGCGCTTTTTAAATTAAGAGCTATTAAATGAGTGCTATTAAAAGCAAAATTTGGCGTAGTGTCGGTTTTGGAGGGATGTCTCGGTCAATAATTCTCCTCTCAATGATGTATTCATGAAGCTCTTCATCTCAACTCAAAAGGAGTCTTTGGTTAACTATGTGTATCGAAGGGTGTGGCACAGGCCTGGAATGGCCCTTCTGTTAGAGGAGAGGTTTTCTTTGTTTGGGAGGAGGCCCTTATGAAGAACATCTTCTGAACCAATATCATCAGATGAAGATTCGTGGATTTGGGACGAGTGTGTGAGTGTACTCCTATCTCAGACTATATAATTCTTATAATAACGAAGTTTTCTCACACACACACACACACATGTGTATGTGTGTGTGAACAATTGGTTATTATAAGAATTATAAGAAATGAGAATATTTAATTATAACTGTTGGATTAAAATTAACGCCTTCAATTATGTAATTAATTACAAGTTCTAATATGGTTTTTCATTTTTAATTAAGGATCACAAAAGATCTTATAATTAATTACAGAATCTGAGCCATTAATTTTAATTTTATATATACATATATATACTTTTTTTCTTACGAATGACTTTCTACCTAAGTAGAGTTTGCATCAATAGGGTTTTACCGAGACTCCTACCATTCTTTGCAACATGTATATAAATATATTATTCAATATTTTACAAATTTTAAATGTAATACTGTATTAAATGTTATTCTAACATTTTAATTTTATAGATTAAATAATGCAAATGTAGTCACATTAAAAGAAAGGAAAGGAAAATACCAACAAGGGTTGGTCCAAATGGTAACTGGACTTGGATTCCACGCTAAGGTCACGAGTTCGAATCTATGGTAACCAAAAAGAGAAAGGTCCGTCAATTATGTATTTAATTTCATATTATTTAATTGATCCATGAAAATTCCTAAGAAACATTTATTAAAGTTCACATATAATATATAAATTTCTTGTATTAAATATAGAGTAATATATTTATTTAAGATAATGCATTAAATAATGTATATTACCCGCTATATACTGTGGTGGACCCGGGACCCTAGGCGAGGGGGTTCAAAAAACTTCATTATAAAAAATGTTGGTTATTGTTTAAATTTTTTCCAAACTATTTTCACTTAATTTACTAAAATTAAGGAATCGAGTTGTCTAACACCAAATTTATTTAAGAGTAAATAGCAAAATTAGTCTCTAAGTTTACATGCCCTTTCCTATTTAAGTCCTAAAGTATATGAAAATAAGAAGTAGTCCGTAAAAGTATGTGATATCGGTAAAATTACTTCCTAAAGTTTTATAAATAGTCCCTTATGGAGATTAATAAGACAGATTTATTAAAAATTGGGAGCAAATTTAAGAATACTAGTGCAAATTTAAAATTTCAGGGGGTTCAAAAAAAATTTGTATCGAGGTACTACTGCACACCTTTTTTAGGGTGTTCCCCTGAACCCAACCTAGGCCCGCCACTGCCTCTATAGTCTTCTTTTTTCTTTGGTAAATCAAGGTATCCCTTACGTGCAACTGCAGAGATTAATATCTTGAGATATTGAGATCCATTAATGGGTTGACCTCTCTCACTAGGTATTTTTACATACGTACCGCCCAAAGATCGAACTCTTGACGAAATAGTTAAAGAGACCAAATATTTACCACTTATGCTATACCATGTTGGTTTCCTGTGTGATCTTTTAATAATAGAAAAAACCAAACAAATATCAAGAACAATTAATACATCACATTTAATTTTTACAGGTAGTTCCAAATAAACCCTCATATAATTAAATATTCTCCTCTCACCATGTCATTATAGTAAAAAAAAACATAAAAGTATAAATATGTCAATTTAAGAACATTCATTACTTAACCAACACCGTTGGCCCAATAACATAAACTATCCTACAACACAGGGGGGTCAACATGGTGCTTCCAGGTTTAGTTTCCGAAATGAACATACTCGGTGTTGGCCAGTGTGAAATGTACTCTTAAGTGCGGACGAATACCAGTCTTTCGTTGAAAACATTAGGACACTTCGTGGGAAGCCAACAATAGTCTGAACAAAAAAAAAAGAATATCCATTGCTCCATCCGTTCCAAAACTTTGGTACCATTAATTTGTACGAGTTAAGTATAAAAATACTCTCTCATAACATTTACAAATTTCTATCTAAAAAGGATTTGGGACAATTACTCTGTATTTTGGGTCTCTAAAAGACTCAATAAATATAAAATGGTATATTTTAAAAAATTGGGTAAATTGTACTCCCTCCGGTCCCTAGTAAAAGAAAATTTTTGATGCATTTTTTGTCCTATTTATAAGAAAAAAAATACATTTTTCAAAGCACATTAATTGCAAAAATTTCTTTTATACCTCTATTTAATGTGAGATATAGGTTTACTAGAAAGTCAAATAGTGGGTATAAAAATTTAATACTAGGGATATATTTGGGATAAAGCTTAAATTGCTTCACATTTAATAACTTCACTGGTCTTTGTGATTTTTGTAAAATCTTTTTATAATAGAGACGAGAGGGAGTACATCAGATTTTTAAAAGTACCATTGTTTTGAAATAATAATAAAAAGATTAAAAGTACCAAAGTTTTGAATTGAAGTGAATATAATTTAAAACAAAGTCAAACCTCTGCAATAAAATATTTCATTGCATTAACTTATCAACATAATGAAAATAAATATGTGCTCTGAAAAACATGAAAAACATTCATTGCATTAACTTCTTCAACAATCTTAAATTGTCTATTGCAAGGTGTTGATCATCAGTCTCCAAATAGAATGGCTACTAGCTTCAACTATCTCCATTTGACCTTTGCAGTTCTATGCATTGCTGTAGTCATGGCATCAGGTGAATAACTAGCTAGATCTATAACTCAATTTTGATATAAATAAAATATTGACGATTATATATGTTAAAGAGGTGTTTGAAATACAAAATCATTTCCCACTTTCTATCTTCTTAAATTGACGATCAACTTTGGATTAGAGCATGCACTGTTGCTTCTATATGTAATTTTTGCGGCGATGCTTTTGAGACTTCTCACCATCTCTTTCTCGCTTGGCCTTTCACCCAACATATTGGAGATGGCTTGGAGGTATCTTGAGCATATTGATACAATCACTTTTCAGAACATTTTAGTCTTAATTTCTAATGGCTGGAGCCCTCATTTGCAAGATATTGTCTCTACTACTATTGTTAATAATTTATGGACCATTTGGTACTGCAGGAATCAGGTTAGATTTAGCAATCATGTGATCCCTTTACACTCGGCTATCAATTTGATCCTTTCTAATGTTGCTTTAGTTGGAAATGCTTCTAAATCATTGGTTTTTTCCTCCAATTAATTTCATATGTAAGCAAACAAAAAACTGTTTCATATTTATTAAGAAAAGTAATTAGTCTCATTTAATTTTCTTAAATAATAAAAAATGTAATCCAAATAACATGATAATTGTAAAATAAAATCCAAATTAATTGAATAATAATTTAGAAATAATATCATTAAATATGATAAGTTGGAACACCACGTCCAACCACCCAACCTATGATAAGTTGGGCATGCAGCAGTGTTAATTCTCTTTAGGGAGAGCTTTGCCGCACATTGTGGTCCTACCCTGCTCGAGGATTAGTCTCTCTAGTTGCGCGCAGAGACTACCCGATTTATACAAAAAAAAATAGATATTCGTAAATGATTTAAAGACTTTTTGGTTTAGTAGACGGATAAGTGTCACTTGAAACTCACGCACAAAACTGCGAGGTCTTGGGTTCGAACTCGGGACATTATATTCAACCTAACAATTTCGGTATTTGCAGTTGAATTAGGCCTTACGGATAAATGATTTAAAGACTTCGTAGTACATTTATTATACTTAGAAAATGGACGAAAATTCCTAACGACTAATATTGATAGAAGAAACTTAAGTGTCGATTAAAATTTATTTAGAAAACGAAGAATATAACAATTAAATATCAACTTTTTTGGTGTTTAATATAAATATTAAGTAAAAAGGGAGAAACATTTACTTAAATTAATATGAAGTTTAGAAGACATGGATTACAAAATGATAAAGACACATAAATCATGCTAAAAAAAAATCTGTATGTATACAAAGGCTATCTAGATGAAAAATAAAAGTCAGCCCATTATCATGCATAGGGCAAGTTTTTTAAATATTTATACAGCCAATAAATATGAGAATTTTTGGTTAAAGTAAAATTCAAGCATTCAACGCATTAAATTTTTTTTAATAAAAATGTACAAAATGTTATTTTACCTCACTATCTCAAAATGTTTACAAATGAAAACCTTTGTTTTATTAGGATTAATTCAACCAAAACCAATTAATTGGTGCACTGATCATTCTGATTTTTACAGTTGTGTAGTACACAGTTTACAGCTGCAACATAAAAAGGTAGTTGTGAAGTAGATGACTAGCTCTTAAGAAAGAAAGCTGTTTTTTTGTACGTATAAATAGTTTTTGTACGTATAAATAGTTTTATTACAAAATTACAGTATAATAACAAGAAGCATGCATGCAATGTTGGGGAATAGGACACAACCTAAGCTGTAGTGTAAATGAGCATAGCTAGCCATTCAATATGCTATTAGGCATTAGCTATAACTGTTCTATTGTCAGTTGAACTACTGCTTGCATAGATTCAATTATGTCTTACTATTAGCTTCCTCCTCTAAATGTTTCTGCCCATGCATCATGATGGTGATGATGGGCACCCTGAAGCACACGAATTTGTGCTCTTTATCTTAGGAGTTTCGACTTTAGAGACTTGATGGTACATTAATTATGCATAGAATGATGAGAATTAATTTGTACATATAAAATGTGTAGTAAAGAAAAGAGACAACTAGGCATGCCCAATATTCCCTCTTATTTAAGTAATACCTTCACGGAAAATTTACTTTCAAATTATAAAATTTGAATAGGTCATTATTTATAATTTCGCCTCAATTTCGCCTCAATTGATCCTTTATGTTTCAAATTGTTTACACCTTTATTTAGCAGTTACGTTTCGTTAACAAAATGCATATGTGAGTGTTGCATACATGACCTGGATGTATGTGGCTTCATCTTGTATTTTGACGTGAGCTGATGATATGTATTCATCTTTTTCTTCTTCCTAACAAAACCCTAGATTTACCATAACCAAATTAGTCGCATCCATAGCTTCAGTTTCTTAATTAGCAATCCATCAAATTCTCGCAGCTGTAACTCCAAAGACTTATAAGAAATGAAGCTATGGATGCGAAGGATTTAGTGATTGTATTCTAGGATTTTGATAGAGGAGGGGAAGAAGGTGAATGCATATCGTCAGGTCATGTATGCACAACCACATATGCATTTTTGTTAACAGAATAGCAAGATCGTCTAACAAAAAGGGTGACAATGGAAATAATTTGAAACATAAATGATCAATTCGAGAAAATAGATAAATGGGAAAACTACTGATAAAATATCTAAGGAAGAAGAAGAGAAAGGAAAAAAAGAAAAGAAATTTAACACGGCTTTCATTCGCCCTACCACACCATCCCTACTTTTTTCACCTTAATTGCTCTGTAATGGTATCTTCCCAATAGGGAATAGGAAGGACTTGTTGTTGGTTTGGCACGTTGTAGGATGAGATATCTGGGAAACCATAAACAGGTATATTTTTTTGAATAGAATCGTTGACCCAATTATCAGCAACTTTTTTTGTGATTAATTTGCATTTATGAAAGTGGCTCTTATAGCTAAAACTAAATCGAGTTATTGTTTTTTCTATGAATAGAGTGTAGATCCTCTAGAGTGTATTACCCGAAAGTAGGGGTTTTGCTTTGCGATGTGTGCTACGATTACGGGGTTTGAAAAAAACATGACCCTACTAACTTGTTAATCTAATACTTATAATTTAAAAACTTCAATTGAAAAACTATTTTTTTTTTGACAACTTCAATTGAAAAACTATTATAAATTACAAATTAACTGAAATGAGTTTATATTTTTGATCCACTTTGATAAAAAATTAACTCATAAAAGACAACATCCTTAATTATTTTTCTTTTGGATTTATAGTATTTCACCATCTGAAATCAAATAAGAAAAATGAAAACCAATGGTAGGACCATCCAACTTTGTCAGAAATTTAAGAAGTGTGGTTTAAGGCACAAGGTGATCACGACATGCATCTCACCTTGCTACTCAGTTTGGTCTCCAATCTTCTCCCACCCTTAAAAGAAGAAAATGAAGAAAATAACCCTTGTGGGGATAATTGAGAGTAGATTTTCCCTTCAAGATATTAGATGCATTTGTTAGAGTTTTTATTTATTTTTTATAAAATTTTAGGGTGGGAGATAGTATCCCCCACTGCTGATTACATTGACAATTTTAGCAGCATAGAGGTGCGCGCCGACTCTCGAATTCAAACCCAAAGGTAACCGTGTGATAGTGTGTGTGGTGTTTATAATTTGTTATTTTGTATAAGCTGATCAAAAAATACTAGACCAACCTCGTAAGATAAGCTTTTTATATTTTAATAAAGTACTTAGCTTTTTTTCATGACAATAATCGGTCTTTTATAATTATTAATAATTAATAATATATAGCGGGTTATTTTATAAAACACATTTGGATTTCTCTGGTGATAGAAGTTCCAATTAGAGAGGCTATGGGTCTTTAATTTGTCAGCTGTTAAATGGGTCCGATAATTGGGCTTCAAAGATGTGGTGTTTGAGCTTGATGCCAAACTACTAGTGGATGCCTTTAATTCTAGTGCTCTTTTTAATTATGAATTTGGTTGTATTTTACGTGCATGTAAGAACTTATTTTCCTTTTTTAACAACTCTCATATATAGAGTTCTATAGGAGAAATGCTGACTATGTGGCTCATACTTTTGTTAGGGTAGCCTTGTTTACAACTAATCCTCAAGTTTACTATGACATTCCAACATGTTATGAAATGCTAACTATGAAATGCACTAGATTTTGATTGTAAAAAAAAATAGTAATCAATTATAGAAATTGAACAATGTTATGATATTCAATTATAACTATTTAAAGACTGACCAATTATAAGTATAAATATACAAGCTCTCTAATTAATTTCAAATCACTGAATTAATTAGGTAGTACCTTGAATAATAAAAGATTTAGATTACATCAATGAGATCGAGAAGTGAATTAGATGAATTATTCTTCAATATTAAAAAGGATATATAAGTTCTAAATAATTAATATAAATAACCATTGTGCGCTTTTAAAACAAGTCGATATCTGGTTGCAAAAGAAGAGGCAATGTATAGTTGAGAAATGTTTCAGCATCCATTTATCCACTATTACTACTACTCCTGCTGCTCTTATTTAGATAGGTTTGCTTATATAGGTTCCCTAAAAATAAAGGTTTGCTTATATATAGGTTAAATTCGTGATTACGTGGTTTTAGGTAAATTAAGTAATCTTGAAAAAATATGAGTACCAATATTCAATAAGTAGAAGATAAAGTTACACTCAAAATATTTTCTAAAACTAATAAATTATTTTATAAGTAAAAAATATTGATATTGATATGAATTGGTGATTTATTAGAGTACTAGTATCCAACATTATTTATATAAAAAAAGAGTACCATACATGCAATCTATAAAGTTTAGCACAATTGTAACAGCCCAACCCTTTTTTGCCTACTCATTTTCGGCTTATGGCATTGGCACTGTCACTCATGACCTTCTCTACCCCCCATATAGAGTTTTTGCCTTCCGTGGGAATCGAACCATGTACCCTGAGACTTAGGTACATGCTCAATGCATTCCCACTACCAATTGATCTATTAGCTCAATTGATAGTGGGAATGCATTAAGCATGTACTTGGGCCCCAGGGTACATGGTTCGATTCCCACGGAAGGCAAAAACTCCACAGGGGGGGTGGAGAAGGTCATGAGTACGTGCATCGCTGGGTAGCCTACTAAGTAAGAAAAAGGCCCAAGATGTTACAAAAACAAGATCAATTGGTAGTGGGAATGCATTGAGCATGTACTTGAGCCCCAGGGTACATGGTTCGATTCCCACGGAAGGCAAAAACTCCATAGGGGGGTGGAGAATGTCATGAGTGACAGTGCTAATGTCATAAGCCAAAAATGAGTAGGCAAAAGGGTTGGGCTGTTACAAAAAAAAGGCGCTTTTTTTGTAACATCTTGGGCCCTTTTCGTACTTAGTAGGTTACCCAGCGATGCACTCATGATCTTCTCTACCCTCCATGTAGAGGTTTTGCCTTCCATGGGAATCGAACCATGTACCCTGAGGCTTAGGTACATGCTCAATGCATTCCCACTACCAATTGATCTACTAGCTCAATTGGTAGTGGGAATGCATTCAGCATGTACTTGAGCCCCAGGGTACATGGTTCGATTCCCACAGAAGACAAAAACTCCACAGGAGGGGTGGAGAATGTCATGAGTGACAGTGCCAATGTCATAAGCCGAAAATGAGTAGGCAAAAGGGTTGGGCTGTTACAACAACTGGTTGTTAAACTCGATATTTTTTGTCGTTACCCAGATTCGAACCCAAGATATCAATGGGTTTATGGGAGGTCACCATAGTTTTAATGATGATGATGTTCTTCACCAACTGTGTAAATGCTATTTAACTGCTTTGGTCAAAATTATTGAGCTAAAATTGGAAAGTTGTGCATGGAGATAACTAAGCTCTTGCTCATCACTATAGTTTCAAGTTGATCATCTGCATACTTTAATGAATCGTTGAATTTCTTTGCTTACATTTACAGTTGAAGTCATATCTTTTCATTATTTAAATGGATCTATTTTGCAAGGTCGAGGATTAACCACATGGAATCCCAAAATGTTGTCCTAGACCTAGTGAAGCATAAAAAAGTTTGTATTTGGGAGCTCGAGTTCAAATTCATTAGTCCCCTTGAGATAGGGTAAATGTAAATATTCTATTCGTAAGTGTCCAAAAAACCTAAAGGTTTTCTCATCCTTGAATTACTGTGTCATCCATTCGCTTTAAAATTTCATTTATAAAAAAGGGATTAATGGCATGGCATTTTAATTAAATTGCGACTAAAGGCCCAAACTGGTCGCTCTAAATTACCTCGCATGACAATTCATCTCTGACAATTTTTTCGGGACACATTAATTAATCCCTCACATTTTCAAAACGGGATATGTTAGTCCTTCCATCCATTAAGTGTTAAAGACGTCAGCTAACACCTATTATGTGGCACATTATGTTCCAACGAGTCACGTTAATTGACAAGTCATTTCAGCCCAAATTGGTTCCTGTCAATTTTCTCGCGGGAAAAATTAGTCCTTGACAGTTTTTGTGGGACACATTAGTCCCTCACATTTTCAAAATGGAACACGTTAGTCCCTCCATCCATCGGGTGTTAAAAATATTAAAAATGTCAATGCCTTTGACACCTCTTTGACACTTAGGTGGACATGCATGAAACTCCTCCTTCATTAAGAATGTCAGTGCCCTTACGTTATTTCCATGTTCTCTATGCCACTAATGGTTTTCATGTTTCCAAAACTAGAAACTACTTTTCTCGGTGATCATGGTCTAATTTGTGCCAAAAGGTGTAGGGACCAATATGCCCCTTTCTGAAAAATTTTGAATAGGTAAAGTCAGGAACTAACATGTCCCGTTTTTGAATTTTCTTAGAATAGGTAAAGTCAGGAACTAACATGTACCATTTCTGAAAATGTGAGGGACTGATGTGTCCCGAAAAATTGTCCGGGACTAATTTGTCACATGAGGAAATTGTCAGGGACCAATATGGACTGAAAACGTATTACATGTCAGTTAACGCGACACGTTGGAACATAACATGCCATGCAGACAGTGGCATATCTTCACTAAAAAGCTTGGGTGAGCCGTCAATGAAAGAGACATAGAGGAACAACGAGGTAAAGATCGGCGACGATGAGGAACGAGGAGTGTGAGAGAAGTTGGGAGGGAGAAGAAGGGTTATGCGGACGTAAGAACAGTGGTAAAGCTTAAGAAATACAATTAGAATAGATAAAATATAATTTAATAATTATTTATAAACAAAATTAAATGACTAAAAAAGTAATTTTGATTTCACATAGAGACTCGATTGAAGCTGTTTGTAAAAAGATAGTTTTAAATTAAGTTAATTTTAATTTTAAAATGCTGAAAATAGTTTTTTTCGAAATTATCAATCATTGATTCATAATTTCTAATTCTAATATAAGAGATGGAAAAAATGTTATTATATAATATTAAAAATATGAATAATATAATAATTATTATCAGGGCCGTCCCAAACAATTTGGAGGCCCTGTTCAAGTTTTAAAAATTGGGCCATTAATATAGTTTTATTGAATGAATCACAAAAACCTACTTTATTTAAATTTTAAATAACATCTCAATACAATTTTATATTTGGTATAGTAATTTTCAAATGATGAATGGACAGGAGTGGAGTTTGGGATAGTTTTTCAAATTGTAGTTGAACCGCATGATCATTGACTCGGTTTCGATTAATATATTAAGGTTGTCAAAAAAATGATCATACAACCTTAATACAACCTTAATGTTAATCTTGTCAAAAAAAATGTATAATATATTAACTTTCTTATTATTGAACCAATGCATGACTATAGCTTATTGGTAAGTACATCTAGGACGCATGCCCTAGGATGCACTAGGATTTAAGAACGATCCACTATATAGTCGTTTTTATTTTTTAATAACTTTTTGTGCGTTTTATTTGTAAAAAATAAAAACAAATTTAAGAGCGATCCACTATATAATGTTTGTTGATTATCACAGCACAAACATTATATATACAAAGTAATTGTTTTTTTAAAAACAGAGGTATCATAGTAATTTCACATGAATTTTTTGGGCGGACTGTGGCCTGACAAAGATACACGTCTCCATGTAGAAGACGTTACCTGACATTTTTAACACTTAATGAACAGAGGGACTAACGTGTCATGTTTTGAAAATGTGATGGACTAATGTGTCATCAAAAATTTGTCAGGGACCAATTTGGGCATTTAGTCTTAATTTGCTCTACGCCAATTTTTTTAATAAACAAGACCAATACTTTTTTTAGAAGCCTTTTTAGCTAATTAAAAAAGTCATACTACATGTCACTGAAAGATTCGTTTAGGCATACCAGATCGATTTACTTAAATAAATATAAATAATATTTAAGGTTTATAAAATTTGAGAATTTTGCTTTAACTCCCTATAAAGAATTTTACTCACTTTTAGTCTCTATATTTTCAACTGTCAATATTTTTAGTCATCCCTGACTTTTCGTAAGTTTTTTGGGTCTTTTAATAGCTCTTCTTAGCGTTACTAAAAGTCACGAGGGACTAATAACATTGACATGGGGAAAAATTTAGGGACTAAAATTGGGCAAAACATTTTACAGGGAGCAAAAACAAAATTCTCAAATTTTATGTGGACAAAAAATATATTTAACACCAATATATTATTATTATTATTATTAAATTTTTTTACTTTATCTTAAACCATAAATTTGCTAACCTTTTGTGTAATTTAGGCATATTGACCTACATCATATTTGTCATATTTAAATGTATTATTTGTAAAATAGAATTTAAATAAGATGTCAT
The DNA here is from genome assembly GCA_039519185.1 of Astragalus membranaceus. Taxonomy (NCBI): domain Eukaryota; kingdom Viridiplantae; phylum Streptophyta; class Magnoliopsida; order Fabales; family Fabaceae; genus Astragalus; species Astragalus membranaceus. The sequence goes on along the minus strand of CM076853.1, from coordinate 37,867,917 downwards.
ACAAAAAGATAATTATTTTAAAGGTCTTGTTAGTGATCTCAAATTAGAATTTAATCTCATTGACCTATTAGTTTGTTAGTCTATTTGCAAAATCCTACACCTGTTAGTGCTAGGCTTCTATAAAAAATGGGAAATACTCTTTAAAATAGGCTTTAAGTAAAAATAAATAATATTTTTATTACTATTAACCCGGGTTATTTAAGTAAAAATAAATAATATTTTTATTAGTATTATTATCTACTCTAATATAATAAAACTAAGTGTCAAAAAAAAGCAGACTTATTATAACTTCAATACTATTATGACTTCTTAGCAATATATAAACAATACAGTGTCACCCGTGCGGATGCACAGGTAAAATACTAATTATTATATGAAATTTTGTACTTCGTGTTAAATTATAAATTTGCTAATATTTTTTGTAAAACCTTTTAATTACCTACATCAATATTTGACATATTTAATGTTATTATTATAAATAGAATTTAAATTGGATGTCATATAAAATAGAACTTAATCTCACTAACCGATTAACTTCTTGGTCTATTTATAAAGAATATATCACATAAAGACAGTAAGCTTTTGTAAACAAAACTAGTGAAATAGGCTTTTAAACAGGCTTTCAGGTATTGCTAGGCTTTCAAAAAGACCAGGCCAGACCTAAAAGTTGAGCCTACAACAAGCCACGGGCCAGACTCGGGTTTAACACTTTCAACACAGGCCAGATTCAGGCCTTGCAAAGCCCAACTCGACCCATTCTATTCCCACCCCTAATTTTCCCTCATTTTATATCGACTTTAAATCACAAAAGTGAGATTCTGCTCCCTTGAATCTCCTTGGGAACTGGAGGTGGAGGAAGGAAACTGTTAGAAAGTATTGGGACCAGATAGTGACACACTCAATGGTGGAAGGATTTTTGTATTGAAGTCAAATATAAGTCACAAGAAAAGGGGGCTTGAATTGTGACACATTTGAAAACACTTTTTGAGACTCAAATTATTTAACCAATTTGGTTTAATCAATGTAATGATAACTTTGCAAAATATATATTGTTAAGAAGGTTTGAGTTGTTGCTTATAGTGTTAGTTTAAAATACTCTTTAAAAAACAGTGAGGACTCAAAGTTCACACAGAGATTTATAGTGGTTTACCCTACTCGTCAAGGGCTACATCCACTCCTCACACCAAGTGAGACTTTCCACTATTCTTCAAATAGTTTACAAACCAAACACTGGCCAACACTGATAGTTTTCTTACCCCAATTCTATCAACTGTCCCACTAGTTTTCAACAAGATCTAGCAACTTAACCCTCTAAGAAAAACTTTAGCCCTTTTCCCTAAAAATACAGCAACCAATGCTTATTTTTTAGAAGGTACACACATACAAAATATGTTTGTTCTGAACTGGGAAAAAATAGCTTAATCAAAAATACATATATCAATTGACACCAAGCTATGAACACACTCAAATAGATCCCATAGATATTGATTTGCAGTGAGTGTGTTTTGGAGAGAAGATAGACTTACTCAGAAGCTCTTTGAGAAGCTTCTGATGTCTTGACCAATTTTTCGTGCAGCCTCTCTTGAGAGTTTCTGAAGTACTCCATGATATATATAGGCTATTTTCTCTAAAAGAGCCATTGGAACACTTAAGCAAAGAGTGTTGTTGTAACATTCTAAGATTTAGATGTCATAAATCCAGAATAAAAATCAGAGTTGCGAACCTACTTAAGGAATTGAACATAACTTATCTTGACGGAATAAACCATCTCTTTAGGGTTCCATAAGGTAAAAATACCAAAAGGAAAACTTAATGACATTAATGAAAACAGTTTTCATAAGTTAATCATACAACTTTTGTTCAATATCCAAAAGTATGGTTCTCGAACTAACTAAAACTTTGATTACAACAATCGAAAGTTAAAGTCTCATACTATTTCATATTACATATCTAGGGTAGACTAAGCAACATAATCTTGACCCTTAAGGATCCTTTTAAGCTCTTGTACCCCAGTTCAGCAGCTACTCTTTTCTGTTTGCTTGGTCGTGCCCTGCTCATCTGAAAAACAACCACAACATATACAATGAGATACGGTCTCAATGAGTTCTTTCGAGACTCCTTACCTTACACTATCGGTGTTTTACTTATCTTTTCTCTTGTCTTAGCACAACCCCGAACAATCACTACATGATTCCCCCGGTGAACCCACCCGATAATAGCTATTTCTGAGTCAATTTATTCTGAGCCTTGGCTTAGGGCTCATGACTTCCCTTTACCAATTATGCTCTTAGCTTAGGATCGTTATCCTCTTGGTGTTTTATGTATTTACTTAAGCTTTTGTTTTCTCACACGACAACATAATAGTTCATACCATATGACTCACTGCATTTACCATGTACATAGAAGATGAGTAATCATTGAAATATTTACATGACATTCATCACAAGATAAGAAATCAAATCATGGAAATCATATGATCATCAAAAATATGTTCAAATCAAATTAAATGTGTGCGATATAGCTTTATTGGAATTATGCTGATCATTGGAGAGGACTTAGTTCCCAAAAGGAGGAGGAAAAAGGCTAAATTGGGAGAGGTACCAGATGGTGGCACAGTCCGTGCCACTAGGGCGCACGGTCCGTACCACTTTCTCAGCACACCAAAAAACTCGAATTTATCAACAATTTCCTCTTGGCTTTTGGTTCCAAATCATTCCTAACAGCAAAACAAACTCCAATACACTTCAATTTCATAACGATCGACACTATTTCAACATTAAAGACCTATTTAAGGCAATCAAACATCCCAAGGAATCACAATTTCACATTTAACATGCAAAATCATTTGACATCTCAATTTCAGCATAATTGCAATTTCCAACACAAATCATCATGAAAGGCATTTAGAGAACCTCATACATTAGTTTCTTTTTTGAAAACACACATAATCACAATCATTAACTACACCAAAGGTAAAAGAACTCACTTGTTGAGGTATAGTTCAGAATTTTGCAATGAAGTTGAGTATCCACCAAAAATCAAAAAACAATGCTTCTTGGTGGTTCAAATCGCCATTAAAGTAAAAGAAAAATGACTATCAACTTTCGGATTTACCGTCGGTTGGAACAGACGCAAAAATTGAAATAACGTCAGTCGACTTTCACATTTACCGTCAGTTGTCACTGACGCTAAAGAAGAAATAACGTCGGTCAACTTTCATTTTTACCGTCGGTTGTAACTGACGCTAAAGTAGAAATAACGTCAGTCCACTGTCACGTTTACCGTCGGTTGTAACTGACGCTAAAGTAGAAATAACGTCAGGCAACTTTCACACTTACCGTCGGTTGTAACTAATGCTAAAGTAGAAATTATGTCAGTCATCAACCGACGCGAAATTGACTTCCTGCGGTCGAAGGAACCGACGCTGTTCGGTCTAGTGGCGCCATATTTAGTGGCGATTTTGCAACCGACGGAAGTCCATTTGGCGTCGGTTGAAACCGACGCTAAACCCCATTTTTGACCGACTCTAATTCCCGGTTTTCTTGTAGTGATGCTAGAATCAAAACTTCTACTTTGATGCTCCTACACCAAGTACAGCTTCGCTAGCTCCCAAATCATGTTCCCAAACACACATGCAAGTCAAAAATGTTGAGTTTTTGCCCTCCAAACCCTCATGCAAATTCGAAAGTCAAGGGGAAGAAGAAGATATTTCCAAACTTTGTTTTTCTTTTGTTTGTGGGGTGAAACATCTCAGATTTTGAAGACTAAAGATAGAGCATTGTTAATGGGATGGTTCAATAATGGTGAGCTGAAGAACAAGGAAGTTCCAAGGTTTCTCACTTCCTCTTCAATCTTCTACGATTTCCCTCTCATTCTCTTTTCTAATTTTTTCAAAAACTGAAAAATGGGGAGAATGAGAGCAAACTTCCCTCTTTTGGTGTTTCAGCTGGAAGCTAATTGAATTGGGTTGGACTTTGTATTGGGCTAATTGTAAATAAAATTTTTAACTAGTGTCATTCTAGGCTCATGTGTTACTCGCACCCCCAATAATCAATCATACACAATAATGTTTAATTAACAAAAATAACCTCACAAGGTGCTCAATTGTCATACCATATCAATTAGCTTACTCAATCATTGTACCAAATCAAACAAACATTATAGCACAAGTAATAAAAATCATTTAGACATTACTTCAATAATATCCAAATTAAATAAAATTTCATTTAGTCATTTATCATTAATCACAAACAAGCATGTATCTAAATATCCAACCAATAAATCTCTACTTAAAGTAATCAAAGATTACTTTGGGTGTTACAGTTGTAGCTGTTGTGCCTTTTGCGCCTAGACGGGTACATTGCAGCAGGCATCCGTACACTACAGCAGGTAACCGTTGGGAGCCTTTGAGCTCGTTAACTGATGTTTTTTTTTGCGATGGCTTATAAGGCTTGAGTCAATTCTTCTTAGCACAATACTATTGTTGATGTGTCTTTTTGACCGTTGAGAGGTGTTTGATAATTTCTTTTTATTCCTCAGAAGCTTATGCAGTAGCTTCTCAACCTTGTCTTCTAAAGCACCTTCTGAGATACCTTCTGAATTCCTTCTAGGGTATCTTCCGATATATTCACACTTTGTTTCTTTGTCCTTACTGAAGAGTATATTGATGTCATTGGTTCCCTTGATTCATATAATGCCCATATGATGTTGTTCAATTGCTTTTGTCTTCTGAGGACTTCTTTGAGCTATGTATATATCTTCTAAAGCTCAAACTATCTTCTCATGATGTGCTTACTGTCTAGCACATGTTCTTATTGAGATATAATGATTTTGTACCTGTCTAAGGATTACTCAAGAAGACTCGTTAGAAAACTAATGAATCAGAAAGCTTAAGAAGCTTTTCAAAACTATTTGTTCTCATCAAAACATGACTTAGGGATTTTGCCTCAACAATCTCCCACTTTTTGATGATGACAAATTCTTTTGATAAGTTTTTAAGGTTTTCTGATATAATAGTTGTATTTCATATATTATGCTCCCCCTCAGTTCATGCTTGATTTAATTTTAACAACAGATGAAATGCACAAGAGAATTTTTGGGAGCAGAACAAATTTCATTTAAGTGAAGCAAAATGATACATTTTTGGTTCACAGTTCTAGAGCATATGAAATTAGAAAACATACAACTAATAGTAACATAGGAAGCTTTAGCTTCGCAAAGCATTTTCTCTTTATAGCACAGATGTATAATTCAGAAATATTCAAAAAAAATCCTTATCCTATCCAACTATGACCCACTAAACAACCAAGAAACTTAATCTATCCTTCTCCCCCTTTTGTCATCACTCAAAAGACAAGGGGCAGAAACCAGATTAAGCATCTATTTTGAAGGAGATGAGTGATCAGAAGAAGTGAAAGTAGCATGCTTGGGGATATCTTGGACAGGAGGAATAGGACCAAATTCTGGAATTATAAGAGATGGGCTAATGGTACGCAAAGCAGTGGACAGAAGCCACTATTGAATCTCATGATTCTTTGCATCTTGAGCGTGTTGGCCTTCTAGCAGTAGCCTTTGCCCTTCGAGAACCTTCTTGAGAGTGGATTTCACCTTTCTCAGCTACTTATCAACTTTGGTGGAGGAAGCACCTTTAGAAGGCGGGTCATCAAAGTATAGAGCAACAATTCCACCAACACATTTGTCGAAAATATGAGGAGGAGAGAACATATCTCTGAAGTCTTGTGTTTAGAAAATGCGTGGAGAGTTTGCTTCTGGTGCTGTAAAGAGAGGGTTTATGAACTGACTCTTGGGCTGAGGTGTTGCTTTCTTAAAAGATTTTTCCATAGCAGCCAAATCTTCAGAAGCTACATGACTAGCTGAGGGGCCAAGAGTTTTCAATAGAGTGTGCTCCCCCTCAACAGAAGGCTCACTGAGAGGCTTCTCCATGACAGTGTTCTGAGTAACTTTTGAGGATGTCAGTGTGACATTCTCAATATCTCTACTTGTGTAATACTTTCTTCATTTTCTTCATTTCCACTTACATTCTCATGAGTAGAAAGACCTTCATCACCCATCTATGACATTAATTTTAATCTAACATTGAATGTTCTCATTTCTCATAATAAACAAGTATTCTCATCTGAGTCATCTCTTAAGTAGGGTTTGCATAAATAGGATTTTATCGAGACTCCTACCTTTCTTTGCAATATATATAAATATATTATTCAATTTTTTACAAATTTTAAATGCAATAGCAAAATTGTAGTAGATGTCTTTATAACATTTTAATTTTATAGATTAAATAATGTAAATTTAGTCACACTAAAAGAAAGGAAAGGAAAATTAGAATTTTTTCTACGCAGTATTGTATACTCTCTCAGTTTCTTTTTAAGTGTCGGATTTTTAGAAAAAATGTTTATTTTTATCTGTCTTTTTCAAGTTTCAATGCAACATTAATTATTGTTTTGCCAATAATACTTTTAATATTTATTACAGAGAAAAAATATGTAAAGTAAACTAATAAATAGTTAAGAGTATTATAGGATAAAGACAAATAATTTCATCAGAAGTAACAAAATTTAGTAAGTTTTTTGGTATTGTATATAAACAACCTTAAAAAGAAAATTATAAAGGAACTGTGAAAGTATAATAAATCAGACTTGAATGATGTATTTAATTTCATATTATTTTATCCATGAAAATATCTAACAAATATCTATGAAACATATATAATACAAAAATTTGCTTGTATTAATATAGAGTAATATACTCCCTCCGGTCTATAATATAAGAGTAAAATAGTGAGTTTTGGTGTTTCACAATATAAGAAACAAACATAATTTATAAGGTGTATTAAGTGATCAATCCCAAATTTACCCCTATTTAAGTGGTGTAGTTAAAAATGATGTCATTAGTTAAGAGTGTAAATCATCATTTAATTAAAAGAGCAATTTTGGAAAGTAGATAAACTTTAAGCCTTATTAATTAAATGATACTGATTTCAATGTCATTCATTGGTTTGTCTAATGTTGTGTTTTTTTGTTATATTGTGGACCAGCGAGAGTATTTATTTAAGGTAATGTATTAAATACTCCCCCCGTTCCAAATCTTTTGATGTTTTTGGCTTTAAATTTTGTTCCAAAACTTTTGATGTTTTATAAACCCAATGCTATTTTAACTACTTCCTATCCAAGTTTACCCTTAATAATTATGTTGTATTAATTATGAAGAATGCATTTACCAAAGCAAAGTTGTAGAGAACAATATGTTAAATGAGGGTATTTTAGACTAAATTTTACCTAATTAATGTTTTCTTATTCTATGTGCATTTGCTAAAACATCAAAAGATTTGGAACGATAGGAATAGTATATTGCCCTCTCTATTATTTATTTTTTCTTTGGTAAACCAATGTATAGCCTACGGGAAACTGTAGGGACTAATCTTCCGAGATATTGAGATCCATTTAGGGGATTGGCCTCGCTCACTAGGTATTTTTTCATACGTGCTGACCAGGGATCGAACTCTTGATCAGATGGTTTAACAGCCCAAGTATCTACCACTTATGCTATACCATGTTGGTTCTCCTCTGATCCTTATAATAGAAATAACCAAACAAATATCAAGAACAATTAATACATCACATTTGATTTTTACATGTAGTTCCAAATATACCCTCGTATAATTAAATATTTTCTTCTAGTGATTTAAGTAACTCTTTTGTTTGATATTGGATGGATTTTGATCGCAAGAAAGAGATCTAAAGAAGCCCTAAATCAATTTCGTAAAAAAAGAGTTTCTGGGTTTTCGCCATTGATGCAGATCTGAGTTGAGTTTCAATTTAGTTTCAATTTGGTCCTCTACGTTTTCTTTTAGTTTCAGTTTGGTTCCCTATGTCTTTTTTCAGTTTCATTTTGGTCCCCACAATCTCATTTTCTTCCCCCTCATCTCTGTTCATCTTCACAGAAAATACCTTACCCATGGCTGAACGTAAATCGCCAACACCACCACGTCAGAGATCCCCCCGTACGATTTCTCTCTCTCTCTCTCTATTCGTTTTTTTTCCAGATCTGTGATTTCCAGATTTGTGGGTTGAAGGGAAATTAGCAAAGATTATATATGTCACAGATTTGTTGATGGTGTTAGATGAACGACGATGAACGAATATTTCTGTAATATATATTGACACTTGGGTTAATATACACAATTCAATCTACTGGTTTAGTGGTTAGAGAGTTAGGGTATCACTTGATCGAGGGTCATGAGTTCAACTCTCATACTCCCCAAAACTTAATTTTTTTAGTAACAATGTCCCCCACATTGCCATGTGAGCACCACGTGGTAGCCATTCATTGGTTGCTGACGTGACACATGTCAGTGCCACGTGGCAGTGATGACATGGGGGTGCTGACGTGTCTTTTTAGTGCCACGTGGCACATAGGTCCAATAAGATGCTGACACATGGCAGTGACAACATTATTGATGTCATCTTCGTTTGCCACATAACCTTTTTTTTAACAGAAAGTTAACAGAAGACCAAAATGAAACAGAAATAAAAGACGAGGGACCAAAACGGGACAAAAAAAAGATAAAAGACAAAAATGAAACCTAGAGCATAGATAAAGGACCAAAAGTGCTATTTATAAATAAATATGTGCATTTAAGAGCATTCATTACTCAATCAACACCGTTGGCCTAATAACATAAGCTACCCTGGGACACATGGGGTCGACATGGTGCTCCTAGATTTGATTCCTGCAGTAAACATACTCGGTGGCAAGTGTGAAATTTGCTCCTAAACCCAGACGAATATCAGTCTTTCGTTGAAAACGTTAGGAAACTCGTGAGAAATCAACAATAGTCTGCACAAAAAAAAGAATATTCATTACTCCCCCTTGTTTCAAAACTTTGGTACTATTAATTTTATGACTTAAGTATACTCTATTGGAATATACCTTTTAATTGTGTATTGCTTGTATTTGTAATAAGTAGCTGTCTTAATACTACCTAGTCGAAGTTATAGTTAGCTGTAGAAGTTGCAGTGTAATTAGTAACAGTAGAAGGTGTAGTTAGTAGTTGGCATATTGGGCCTAGTCGAAATATGGGCCTGGGCCTGACTTTAGGTTTTGTGTATAAATAGGGATCACTAGTTAGTGAATAATAATGCTTTTTGATTGCCTTTTAAACCTAATCCTATCACTTTACAGTCTCACTGTTTTATTGCTCCCTTTCCTCCCTCTAGCGCCGTCGCTCTCCCTTCCCTCTCCTGTCTGCTGCGCCGCAGAATCCCCAACAAACTGGTATCAGAGCTTTAAGATCCATGGCAGCGAGAGATAACTATGGTGGAGGTATTCCGGGGAGCCTCCCCATTTTCGATGGAAAGGACTTTGAGAGATGGTGTTCGCAGATGAAGGTGCTGTTCAGATATCAAGATGTACTTGACATCGTGAACGATGGAGTTCCACCCGTGGCAGATGACGCCACAGAAGCGGTGAGAAACAGCCACAATGCGATGAGAAAGAGAGACGGAAAAGGGCTGTTTTTACTTCACCAGTGTGTCGATTCGAATGTCCTGAACCTGATCATCGACTGTGAATCGGCAAAGGCAGCGTGGGACATCCTCAAGAGCTCGTATGGCGGAGCAGACAGACTGAAGAAGATTCGACTCCAGTCGCTCAGAAAGCAGTTCGAAGCCCTGAAGATGTCAGAAGCAGAATCGATTGGCGAATTTATTACGAGGTTAGTAGCATTAACTAATCAAATGAGGGGAAATGGTGAGACTGTCGAAGAAGTGAAGAAGGTCGAAAAGGTGCTTCGATCCTTAACCGAGAAATTCAACTACGTTGTTACAGCCATTGAAGAATCCAAGGACCTAGATACATTGAAGTTAGATGAACTTCAGGGTTCCTTAGAGGCACATGAATTGAGGATAAGGCAGAGAAGTTCAGAGAGAGAAACTGAACAAGCCTTACTTTCATATTCCTCTAAGAAGAATTGGAAGGCAAGTAACAGAGTCGAAAGAGGTAGAGAAGAAGGATCAAGCAGTAAGCAGAATGATTTCGACAAGAAGAAGGGATCTTTCGACAAGAAAGGTGACCTGTCGAAAGTGCAATGCTACAACTGTCAGCAATTTGGGCATTATAGAAACAGGTGTAAAAACAAGAAGGTTTCTAGAGATGCTGAAGCCAATTTTGCGAGTGACAGTGACACAGAATCCGACTCAGATGGGCTAGTGCTGATGGCAGTCGAAGATGAGATTGAAGATAACACTCATCTTGACAAAATTGCTGAAAGTAGCGAGCAGAACAGTGTGAACACTTGTATAAGTGGATACACTTGTAATGCTCAAAATACTTGTGCTATGTGTGTGTGGCAGGCCAGTCGAAACACTGGGGATACCTCCAACATAGCCAGCAACGATGATGAGGAATTATCATTCATGACGACTATAGACCCAGAGTTGCTGTTGTTGAAACCAGATACAAATTCGACTGAAGAGAAGTGTGTCGAATTGCAAGTTGTCGAAGAACATTGCCTGAAGAGAACTGTCGAAGAATGTTGTGAAAAACCGACAACAATGGACTTAAAAGAAGTTCATGATCAGAGTGATCAGGATGTCGACGAGGTCGAAACTGAAGAGCCAGAAGAACCCATTGCTGTCGAACCTCTCAGAAGGTTGCAAAGGGAAAGGCATAAATCAGTAGAGCTAAATGATTTCGACACAATCCCAGAGTTTGCTGTAACTGCAGAGGGAGAGTTAACTCAATTCGAACTGATGGCTGAAGCAAAACCAGTGAGTCTGGAGCAAGCTCTTAGTCGAAAGGAGTGGAAGGAAGCTATGATTGATGAGTCGAAATCAATAGAGAAGAATGATACCTGGAAGCTAGTCGAACTTCCAGCGCAAAAGAAGGCAATAGATGGTGAAGTGGCCAAGGGTAAGGCAAAATTAGTAACCATTGAGAAAGAACCCTTGTATTGGGCACCAAGTATTGAAAGTTGCAGCCCGGTTCGACAGAGTGCGAAACAGCTCGAAAAAGGGGCAGAACAGATCGAAAAGTTGCAGCCCACTTCGACAGAGTTCGAAACAGTTCGACAAGGGGCAACACAGGTTCGACAGGGTGTGGGCAAGATCAGGCAACACACTTTGGGCACATGGGTGCCGAATTCCTCTCGACAGGAAAGATTCGACAGAGGAACAAGAACTCTGGCTATATGCAGAGTTGCCGCCTGGTGACTGGGGGCCAAAACTGAAGTGTCACTTAGCAATGACCAATGCATTGCAGAAAGGACAATTCGACAGAAACAATGACCAAGCCATTGCAGAAAGGAAGATTCGAAGAACTGAGGACAATGCTTGGAATGATGTCACGTAGCAATACAAATTAGGAGGGAATATTGGAATATACCTTTTAATTGTGTATTGCTTGTATTTGTAATAAGTAGCTGTCATAATACTACCTAGTCGAAGTTATAGTTAGCTGTAGAAGTTGCAGTGTAATTAGTAACAGTAGAAGGTGTAGTTAGTAGTTGGCATATTGGGCCTAGTCGAAATATGGGTCTGGGCCTGACTTTAGGTTTTGTGTATAAATAGGGATCACTAGTTAGTGAATAATAATGCTTTTTGATTGCCTTTTAAACCTAATCCTATCACTTTACAGTCTCACTGTTTTATTGCTCCCTTTCCTCCCTCTAGCGCCGTCGCTCTCCCTTCCCTCTCCTGTCTGCTGCGCCGCAAAATCCCCAACATACTCTCTCGTAACATTTATTATTTACGAATTTCTATATACAAAGGCCTTAAACCCAAGAGCACTTGGATAATACGGTAGGGGTTTCTTTCAGCTTAATCAAGGTCATGGGTTCGATTCCAGCCTTGGGCATGCAGTAGTGTTAAATCTCTTGAGGGAGAGTTTTGCCGTGTTAAATCTCTTGAGAGAGAGTTTTGCCGCCCGTTGTGGTCCTACCTATCTCATGGGATTAGTCTCTGTAATTGCGCATAGAGGATACCCTGTTTATACTAAAATATACAAAGGCCTTGGGACAATTACTCTGTATTTGGAGTCTTTAAAAGACTCAATAAATATGTCGGATTTTAAAAAGTATCATTGTTTTGAAATAAAAATAAAAAGATTAAAAGCATCAGGGTTGGAAAGAAGTGAATATAATTTAAAACAAAGTTAAACCTCTGCAATAAAAAATTTCATTGCATTAACTTATCAACATAATGAAAATAAATATGTGCTTTGAAAAACATTCATTGCATTAACTTCTCCGGCCATCTTAAATAGTCTATTGCAAGGTGTTGATCATCAGTCTCCAAATAGAATGGCTACTAGCTTCAACTATCTCCATTATACCTTTTCAGTTCTATGCATTGCTGTAGTCATGGCTTCAGGTGAATAACTAGCTCCATAACTCAATTTTGAGATAAATAAAATTTTGACGATTATATATGTTAAAGATGTGTTTGAAATACAAAATCAATTTTCATTTTCTTAAATCATTTTCCACTTTCTATCTGTTTGTGTGTTCTATTGATTCTAGCAGGAGCAGCTGATTTGACTAATCCGAGGAATGATTATTGCGCTCGCATCAACCCAGGGCCGTTATGTTATATCCCAAAGTGCTTAGAACACTGTGCAATAGAGCGTTGGCGTTATGGTTGGTGTGAAGCAGACAAATGTTGTTGTTATTGATATAACTACTACTATACCCGTGCATCCGCACGGACCGATCGAGTTACGTCATACGATTACCTCAAATAGAAACGTTAGTTTGAAATCTCATTAATCTAAAATCAATTGTATAAATTTAGAAATTTAGTTAAAAGAATTAAAGTGAAGTGATAAGAGAAAAAGAATAATTATTTATGGGAAAAGTAAAGTAAAAAGAAAAACAAAGAAGAAAGAGAGTGTAAAAGAAAAGTGAAAATGAGGAAAGAGAGTGTAAGAAGAAAGAGAAAAAAGGAAGAAAGAGAGTGTAAGAGAAAAGTGAAAAGTAAAGATGAGAAAAGACATTAATATCCTTTGTTGTTGTATTAGAAAGGATAGGTGGCAATTAGTGAAGGAGGCTAATAATGGTAGTTCATAGGTAGTGTATTAGTATAAATAGATATTAGATCAGATAATTGTATTTTCACAGGGTGTTTGTAAATGTCTATCTGCAAACACAGTGTTTATGATTTCTTACAATTAATAAACATTTAGACTTTGTAAAAAAATTAGATTTTTTTTGTTTGGATTATTGTTGGCTACTCAAATGAAGTGTCTCAGCACGCTTTCAACAAAAGATTAATTTCCGCTTGTGCTTAATATCAAATTTCGCACTAGTCGACACCGAGTTTGTCCACTGTAGAAATCAAACTTGAGAGATCCGAGTTGACCCCGGTGTTCCAGAGTAGATTAAGCCACTCGACCAATAGTTTTGATTAAAAACAAAACAGACTTTTTTGCGAGATTTGTTAGTTTTAAGAAAAAATGACAAAAGTGAATTAAATACAACTAAATAGTCAACTATAGTCTTTTTTTTGGTGAAAAAAATGTTAGAATGTTAAAAATATAACGCTCCTAGAATAAAATATGTTGTCTTAGTTGAATTGAATAAAGATGAACAAGAATGTCAGAAAACACAAGAAATAAGAATTTGAATTAATTCTATCTAAAGAACATTTGAATTAGTGTTTCTATCTTCGCAAACAATATTTCTAAAATTCCTTTTCCTTTGAAAGAATAGTTTATTAAAAGCAAGTTAAGAGAGGTAGAAAACAACACATAAATTTATATAGGTTCACCACCACTTGATTCTATCCCTTTAGAAGGAGTTTTCACTATCTTTCAAAAAATTACAATCCCAGGAGTTTATCGGTCAATTTTGCCTGAGCAGTGAGCTCTTAGTTTCTTAGAACGACCAAGTACGGTTAGACCTCTGAGGAAAACTGTCAGCACACACACACACATCTGTGTATAATAATTATAAGAATGAGAATATTTAATTATAACCATCGGCCCAAAATTAACGTCTTCAGTTATGCCATTCATTACAAGATCTCATATGATTTCTCATTTTTAATTAAAGATTACAAAAGATCTAGTAATTAATCACAGAATCTGAGCCATTAATTTTAATTCAACATTTATAATTGAATGTTCTCATTTCTCGTAAGAAACAAACATAATTTTTAAGATGTATTAAGTGATCAATCCCAAGTTTACACATATTTAAGTGGTGTGGTTAAAAATGATGTCATTAATTAGGAGTATAAATCATCATTTAAAGAAAAGGACAATATTGGAAAGTAGATAAACTTTAAGCCTTATAAAATATGATAATAGTTGATTTCAATGTCATTCATTGGTTTGTGTACTGTTGTGCTTTTTCTCTTATATTATGGACCGAAGGGATATTTATTTAAGGTGCCCTCTCTATTCTTTTTTTTTGTAAACCAATGTATCCTCTATGTGCAACTGTAGGGACTAATCTCCCGAGATATTGAGATCCATTTAAGGAGTTGACCTCTTTCACTAAGTACTTTTCCGTACGTACGGACCAGGGATCGAACTTTTACCTTTTAACGAACCAAGTATATCTACCACTTATTCTATACCATGTTGATTCCTCTATACTCCTTTTTATAATAGAAAAAACCAAACAAATATCAAGAACAATTAATACATCACATTTACATTTAATGTTTACACAATTCCAAATATACCCTCGTATAATTAAATATTTTCTTCTCACCATGTCATTATAACTCAAAAAACATAAAAGTATAAATAAATATGTGCATTTAAGAACATTCATTACTCAACCAACACTTTTGATCCAATGACATAAGCTACTCTGGGACACATGAGGTCAACATAGTGCTCCCAGGTTTGATTTCCGCAGTAAACATACTCGATGGCTAGTGTGAAATTTGTTCTTAAACGCAGACGAATATCAATTTTTCATTGAAAACGTTAAGACACTATGTGGAAAGCTAACAATAATCTGAACAAAAAACTATATCCATTACTCCCCCCGTTCCAAAACTTTGGCACCATTAATTTGTACGAGTTAAGTATAAAAATACTCTCCCGCAACATTAATTATTTACATATTTCTATTTAAAAAGGTCTTGGGACAATTACTTTGTATTTTGGGTATCTAAAGGGCTCAAAAAAATATAAAATGGTATATTTAAAAAAATTGGGTAAAATGTACATTGGACTTTTAAAAGTATTATTGTTTTGAAATAAAAATAAAAAGACTAAAAGTACTAAAGATTAAAACAAAGTCAAACCTCTACAATAGAACATTTCATTGCATTAACTTACCGACATAAGGAAAATAAATATTGCTCTGAAAAACATGAAAAACATTCATTGCATTAACTTCTTCAACCATCTTAAATAGTCTATTGCAGGGTGTTGATCATCAGTCTCCAAATAGAATGGCTACTAGCTTCAACTATCTCCATTTTACCTTTGCAGTTCTATGCATTGCTGTAGCCATGGCATCAGGTGAATAACTAGCTAGATCTATAACTCAATTTTGATATAAATAAATAAAATATTGACGATTATATATGTTAAAGATGTGTTTGAAATACAAAATCATTTTCCACTTTCTATCTGTTTGTTCTCAAAATCAATTTATAATCCTTTGCATATATAGTTTCTAGAATTGTTTCATTTACTGTGTTCATAATCCTATGCAAAGCGTATACAGTTTTTTAATGACATTCTAATGATTCTAGCAGGAGCAGCTGATTTGACTAATCGGAGGAATGATTACTGCGCTCGCGTCAACCCAGGGCCGTTATGTGATATCCCAACGTGTTTAGAACACTGTGCAATGGAGCGTTGGCTTTATGGTTGGTGTGAAGCAGAGAAATGTTGTTGTTATTGATATAATTAATCAGATTATTGTACTTTCACAGTGTGTTTGTAGATGTCTATCTGCAAACACAGGCTTCATGATTTCAACAATCAATAAAAATTTAGACTTATTTAGTATAAGATTTGTTAACTGAGCTTGAATCCCACCCTAAGGTCTCAGGTTCGAATTTTGAGTGTGACAAAAAACTCTGTTGGGAGAGGAGAACCACACGGACCGACAAAGTCGGGTATACACGTGGCCACTGGCCAGCCAGGTTCCCCGGCGTATATAAGTCACCGACAAAGCCGGTGGAAACTGCGCATCAATAACATGGTAAAAAAAGAAGATTTGTTAGTTTTAGCCAACATTGCTAGAGTGGCATAAACCTACCCGGCGACACGGGGTTGACTCGGTGCTTCCGGATTTGATTCTCGCAGTGAACAAACTCGATGTTGGTCAGGGTGAAATCTACGCATAAGCACGAGTGGAGATTAGTGTTTAATTGAAAGCGTTGAGACATTTCATGGGTAGCCAGCAATGATCCGACCAAAAAAATAAAAGTTTGTTAGTTTTATTAAAAAAAAGGCTTAATTACAGTTTTGGTCCCCCTATTTTCACCAATTCACGATTTTGGTCCCTCAAGTTTTAATTTGACGATTTTGGTCCCCCTATTTTCCCAATTTGAAAAATCATAGTCCCCCTCTTAAATAAGTCAAAATTGAAACTCAGTTTGACTCAGTCATCCTACCCCCACCCCCCCTCCACTGTTCATCTTCCCCTCCCCGTCGCTCTCCCTCCCCTCCCCGTCGCTCTCGCTCCCCCTCCCCTTCGCTCCCCCTCCCCCTCCTTCGTCGCCTCCCTTCGCAGATCTCTCCCTCCCCTCATGCGTCGCTCTCCCTCCCCTCCCCTCCTCTCTCTCTCTCTCTCTCTCTCTCTCTCTCTCTCTCTCTCTCTCTCTCCCTCTCTCTGCGCGAAGATCTCTCTCTCTCACTCTCACAGATCGCAGATTTGCGATCCTCTCCTCTCCCCGTCGCGTCGCTCTCGATGGTGGGTTGGGTTGGGGTGGGATGGGGGTGGGGTGGGGTCGGTGGTGGGTTGGGGTGGGGTGGGGTGGGGTCGGTGGTGGGTTGGGGTGGGGTGGGGTCGGTGGTGGGGGGGTGGGGTGGGGGGTGTGCCTACGTGGCGGTCCATGTGGGCTGCCACGTAGGATAAGTCAGTCAAAATTGGGGTGGGGGACCTTGATTTTACAAATTGGGAAAATAGAGGGACCAAAATCGTCAAATTAAAAGTTCAGGGACCAAAATCGAGAATTTGTCATAATAGGGGGACCAAAACTGTAATTAAGCCTAAAAAAAATGACAAAAGGGAATTAGATACAACTAAATAGGTCTAAGAGACGAGAAAGGGAGCAAAGTGCCTTGTTTTGTTTTGTTTTGTTACTTGTTTTGCTATTGTTACTTTTCTTACTAACACTACACATCAAGTGTCTTATTTTGTTATTCTTACTTTTCTTACTTTTATTACTTTTCTTAATAACACTACACACTAAGTATCTTATTTTGTTATTCTTATTTTTCTTTTCTTACCATCTAACATTTCTCAAAAAAAAATATTACGAATGTTAAAATATAACCTTTTCTAGCATAGTGATAAGACTTTTCGTACAATATTGTCGTATTTACATTTACGATTCCTAGAATAAAATATGTTGTCTACTAAACATGAACGTCGGAAAACACAAGAAATAAGGTTTTGAATTAGTCCCATCGAGAAAAAAGATTTCAATTAATGTTTCTATATTTGCAAACAATGTTTTCTAAAAGAGTAAATTACACTCTCCTCTTCTAAGAGAACTTTGAATTACACTTCCCTCTCGTCTTATGTTAAAATATACACCCCCTCCTCTCTTACGCAAAACATGTTAAAAAACTACACTACCCTCCTTTGAGAGAAGCTTGAATTACATTCCCTCGTCCTCTTATGGTAAAATCTACACTTTCCTCCTTAAACTCATTTTTTTTTTAATTTCTAATAATCTAACACACTAAGTGCGAACAAAATAGTAGTGCGAGTCCATTTTAAAATATTCAAAATTCGTCTGCATGTTTTTCCTTATTTTTGATTCACAATATCATTAAGATAGTTTCAAATCCTAATATAAAATTTGAAAACAATGCAAAATAAAATTAAAATCTGGAAAAATTTACTAAAGCCAAAAAAATATAGCTATTTAAAAATTAGTTTTATATTCTAAATCATTAAATTAATCATAAAATATTCAAATTTAATTATCATTGACGTTGAAATTATAAAGAAATGAATTTTTTCTTAAATGGTTGCTTAAAGTTAGTAAATATCATAAAAATATTTATTTATGTTAACCTGGATTAAAGTGTAGTGCATATTTAATTATTAATGGAGTTGCTTGTAATTTAAGCGTCTCTTAGAGGAGGGGGGTATAATTTACTCTTTCTAAAATTGCTTTGAAAAAATAGTTTAGTAAAAGCAAGTTAAGAGAGGTAGAAGAAAGAACACGTGAATTTATATAGGTTCACCGCCACCTGATTCTATCCATTCAAAAGGAGTTTTCACTATCTTTAAAAGATGCATGCATGTTAGCACTTTTAAAAGATACATGTATTTTACCTTTATAAATATTTTTAATCTTTATAAGTGTGTATTTTGTTTTGAGTCAAGATGGAAAACATTATATGTTGTCGATATAATTATTTTTTTTGACAACGTTGTCGATATAATTTTATTGCCTTCCTATAACTACTTTTAATTACCACTTGAATACCCTCACTCTTTCTATATATTTAGAGAACTAAAACAACTATTGTACTTTTCACTATGTAAAAATGTTCTGGACTATGCCAGGGCCCAATGTTATCACAAGACTGGCCTCGAGAGGCCGAATTAGCGAAGTAGAGAGACATGACCTAGACCCACAAGATCAACGACTCAAATCAAGCCGTATGCGATCCGACGGTCGCCCGCAGAGTCTCTGGCACTATATATAGAGGTCTGACCTCAGTTGACAGGTACGCTTTTTACACATAACGTTACTCTGCTCGAATATTACCCCACTGACTTGGGCGTCAGAGTGTCATCGCAGGTACACCCCGCCGAAGCTCTGAACGCGACCAGCAACGACTCAGCTCGACTTCACCACCACCTTCGTCCAAGAAACAAGCGACCTTAACGAGCTGGTAACGTGACCAGGCAAACCAAAACCGACTGATCACCCTCATTGGAGCACAGATCATTGGCGACCACAGTGGGAGAATCTGTCCCACCCCCCTCTGATATGCCACCACGGGGAAGACCGCGTGGGGCCCTGCGCTTGCGAAGCATAGCCGCAATCCCCGAGCAATAATCGCTTGGTCAGGAGGACCCTGCCGCCGACGTCGAAGACACAACTTCGAGCGTTGAGGTGGGCCCGGCGCAGCCGGCCAATGTGATATTACCAAGCGCAATCGTGCAAGAATTGCGCGACCTGCTACACGTGAGAGACAGACATATCGCGCAACAGGAAGATCGGCTCAATCAGATAGAACAGCAGGTTGCTTCTGGAAGGGCGTATACTGCACCCGAGCAGCGTCGCCGCGATGATGACTCTCCCGTGCGCAGGGTTAACTAGTCTAGGAGGCATCGATCGCCCCCGAGAAGACAACTTGTGCACCGATCTCCACCAAGGCGAGCGGGGAGAGGGGCTTCCTAGGGACGGCCACAGACGTCGCCTTCCCCGACCGACCCGACCTACTGGCCCGAAGAAGAGCTTTACCAAGAGTCCTCGTACAACTCAACTGATTCGTTAACCTGGTCAAGGAGCAGATCATTTGATAAATACACTCGTTTACACCCCAAAGAGCGTTCACCTAACCGGCATCGTCGTTACAATTGTACCCCCGAGCGACGTGGTCATCGAGACCGACCACCTCGCGGAGGAAGGGGTGACGCCCGGATAGGACCTTTCACTCGAGAAATAGACGAGTACCCCATCCCGCGGGCCCTTGAGAAGCCTCCGTCCAACCTCAGGATGTACAGTGGGGTGAAGGACCCCGACGCTCACTTGAGATATTTTGTCCTAATGATGCAGTATAGGGGAGCGTATGGGCCGGTCAAGTGCAAAATCTTTCCTGTTGACCCTAAAAGGACCCGCTTTGGAGTGGTTCACCGAGTTGAAACCTAACACGATCTCGTCATGGGAGCAGCTAGCGAGGGTTTTCAGTGCCCGCTTTACCGCGTCTAGGGTAAAGCCCAAATCACATGTCGTTCTGAAGGCGATCAGGCAAGGTCCAGAAGAGACCCTTCGCGATTACGTTGAACGGTTTAACAAAAAAGCCGCCAACGTTTGCGGGCTGGAGGACGACATGCGTCTATGGTTTCTTCGAGACGGGCTCCACACTGGTAGTCTGTTTGAGATTGAAGTTGGAGTGAACGAGCCACCGGATCTCGAAACTTTCCTTCGACGATCCCAAAGGTTTATGAATTATGAAGAAATAGCGATGACCACCCAAGCGATCGCCGGAATGACAAGGGAGCCCCGAACTGAGCGGGATCAGAGATCCCGGCGAGACCAAGAAGGACCATCAAGGGAATACAGGCAGAAGAAATATCCCGAACAGACTAAGCTGAACACATCTTATGCCAAGATCTTGTTTGAGTGTGTGAATGCGGAGTTTAGAGATATTAAAAGACCAGACCCCCTCGTCCTCAAGGAAGGACAGCGTCTATCTCGCAAATACTGCCGATACCACAAGAGCAACGAGCATGATACCAACAATTGCATGGCCCTCAAAGATGACATGGAGGAGCTGATCAGAAAGGGTAAGCTCACCCAGTACGTCAAAAAGGGGCAAGCAGGTAAACAGGAGGAGAAAAGTGAAGCCCGTTCTCCTCGAAAGGGAAAGGCCGTAGTGAACGAGGTCAGCAAAGGGGGAAAAGAAGACGATGACGAGGAAGAAGATGAAGAGAACGACCAAAGAAAGTCAAGAGGGCGCCCAGTTGCAATGGTGATCACTGGAGGATGCCCCATGGGAGGAGGGGAAACAAACAAATCCATGAAGAGGCGATGGAAGGAGATTATGAGTGTTACGTCGACCTCCACTCCCAGAACTCCCTCGAACAGGCCACCCTTGGCATTCGACGACGACGGCCTGGTTGATGGGAGACCAAACAAGTATGTCCCGTTGATAATCACTACAGTAATGGCGAATGTCGAAGTTAGGAGAATCCTGGTCGATCAAGGAAGCTCAGCAGACATCATCTTCGGGGACTTTCTGGACATGCTAAGGATACCCAAGAGCGAGCTAAGGGCCTATTGAGGGTCCGACCTAATAGGCTTCAACGGATCATCAACTACGCCCTTTGGAATGATTGAACTCATGGTAACTTTTGGGGATGACAGCGGAAAGAAACCAAAGTGCAGGACCGCCAAAACCGATTTCCTAGTGTTACCATGCAAGTCAGTATACTAGTGCATCATTGGTCGACCTACGTTGGGAAAGCTTGGGGCAGTGACCTCCACTGTTCACGTGAAAATGAAGTTTCACTCCGACAGTAATGAAGTGGTCACCGTTTCGGCCGACTTGCAATCCGCTAGAACGTGTCATTACATGAGCCTTAAAGAGCAAGGCGAAAATGAGGCGAAGAAGACGGACACTATGCACAAGGGCGGGAATCAAATCAACGTTGCCGATTTAGACGCCAGGTACGTCCCGGACAGTGATGTGGAATAAGGAGATGATAATCTAACCCGGGAGCTCAAGAACGGGATTAAAAGGCCAGTGCCGGACAGTGAACTCGTCCAAATATAGATAGGGAACGACCCGGAGAAGACAGTGACAGTAGGGAGCGACCTTCCCCCAGAAGTACGAGATCAGTTGATCCAGTGTTTAAGAGAACACGCTGATATATTTTCTTGGAGTGCTGCCGATATGCCAGACTTTCTGCCGGAGGTAGCCTTTCACCACCTGACCGTTAACCCCGCAGCCAAATGGGTCACCCAGAGAAGATGGGTGCAAAGCGAGGAGAAAGCACAAGCGGCCACAAAAGCGGTCGACTACCTACTAGAAGCTGGATTCATCAAAGAAATTAGGTATACAACATGGTTATCCAATGTAGTTCTGGTCAAGAAGGCCAACAGGAAATGGTGCATGTGCGTCGACTACACTGATCTTAACTGGGCATGCCCTAAAGACGCATTCCCGGTGCCTAGTGTGGACCGGCTGGTTGACAGCGCAAGCGGGTTTCGATTGCTCTCATTTTTGGATGCTTACTCGGGTTACAACCAGATCGCAATGCATCCACCCGATCAGGAAAAGACTGCTTTCATGACAGCAAGAGGGAACTACTGTTACTTAGTCATGCCCTTTGGGTTGAAAAATGCTGGAGCTACCTACCAGAGAATGATGAATAGAGTTTTTCGAGCTCAAATCGGCAGAATGGTCGAAGTATACTTGGATGACATGGTCATTAAAAGTAAACAAGACATTGATCATGTGGCCAACCTGAAAGAGGTATTTATGGAAGCCCGCAAGAACTCACTGAAGCTAAATCCGGAGAAGTGCACATTCGGAGTTAGAGCGGGCAAGTTTTTGGGGTTCTATTTAACGGAGCGGGGAATTGAGGCGAATCCAGTGAGTTCTTGCCCGCTCTTTTGAGGCGAATCCGGAGAAGTGCACATTCGGAGTTCTTTTGAAATGCAAAGAGTCGAACTCCACTCAGACTCTTTGTTGGTAGTATCACAGATTAATGAGACGTTTGATGCAAAGGATGAAGTGTTACGGAGATACCTTGCTAAAGTAATGGAACTGCTCGAGCAATTCAACCACGCAGAAGTACAACACATTCCCAGATCAGAGAATGCAAGGGCCGACGTGCTCTCAAAACTGGCCAGCACGAAAACTCTAGGAAATCACAGAAGTGTAAATCAGAAGATCCTCCCCCAACCCAGCGTCAGCCTTGAAACATTTCCAAACTCAGATGTTTGCATGATCAACCTTGACGAGACAAGGATCGATTCCATTCTAAAGTATATCAGGGACGGGGAAGAGCCAAACGATCCAAAAAAGGCGGACCTGATGCGTAGACGAGCATCGTCTTACTCGGGCATCGAAGGAAGATTGTTTCGAAGAGGATTCTCTATGCCACTGCTGAAGTGCCTAACACCAGATGAGGCCGACTACGTTTTGAGGGAGATCCATGAAGGAATATGTGGGAACCACCTGGGAGCACGAGCTCTAGCAAAGAAGACACTATGGGCAGGATACTATTGGCCTACGATGGACGAGGATGCAAGCAACCTGGTTAAAAAATGTGACAAGTGCCAGAGGCACGCTGACGTGCATATCGCTCCCCCAGTTGAGTTAAATAGCATAACCGCACCATGGCCGTTCGCCTGGTGGGGGATCGATCTCTTGGGTCCATTCACGGTCGCCCTAAGACAGCTGGAGTACCTAATCGTCACAGTAGATTACTTTACCAAGTGGATTGAAGCCGAGCCTTTAGCGACCATCACGTCCATAAACTGTTTGAAATTCTTTAAAAAGAGTATATTGGTACGGTTCGGGGTTCCAGAGGTATTGGTCTCAGACAATGGCCCTCAATTCACAGATAAGAATTTCCAAGAGTCCATGGTAGAGCTAGGAGTGACGCAGCCCTTCACCTCTGTCGAACACCCGCAGACTAACGGCCAAGCTGAGGCGCTGTTGTGCCAAAAGTAGATGTGCAAGTATACACAATCGCAACAAGTAATACAATGATAAGTAAAGATCGTTCCCACGGAGATGGTTGAGTTTACTTCTATATTTAAATTAGTAATTTAGCTAGTGAGAAAAACAAGTAACAAATACAAGTTGTTAACAAGTAATGTCATTGTAATTAACATAAATGTAAATAAAGTGAGTTGGATAGTTCTTATGTTATATAAATTCCCAAGAGTAGTGTTCTATAATATTAGACGATGTAGCGTTAAGCGCTGTAGCGCTACAAGGTCAACAGACGCTATAGCGGCATGGTGGCATGCCTTTCAGTCACTATCGTCAGGGCTATGTTACAAGACTCCTATGTCTAGGCTCTAAATAAGTTTTACCCCTGTATATTAAGATATTACAGCATGCACCTTATGAACTATTACTCCCCTATGTCTAGGGTTAAGTAGTGCTTCCTTTAAATGTCTTTAAAGGGTTTTTCATTCATATCATTCCTTGAGTTCTCTTTGTGAACCATGTCCGTACCCACAAAGCCCCCTTACTTTAGTTGATCATTCCCAAAACAAAGTTGAAAGCATTATGACACAAGGAATGAAACGCAAACATCATCATATTATATAAAAGCTACTCAAGGTTCATTACAAACATGAGAACAATCCAACCACAAAAGTTTAGCTCATGACAAGCTTCATCAAAACAACATAAACTGAAAAGAGTATGTTACCGTATGTGAGCAAGAGAATAATGGTTACAAAAGATGCACTCCAACAATCCCAAGTCAAACACGATGGATGATGCTATGGCGTGAGCAAACCGTAGGTGTGATAATAAAACTAAACTAAAAATAAAAGCTTCAAGAATGGAGGATTAATGGAGGAATACTAGGTGTCAAGTAGTTTTTCTCCAAGTAACTCTCCTTATTTCGAAATCCATCATGTGAGGAAGAAGAGGTGAGATAGATATTATTCACATCTCATAAAGTGGCTTTACAAAAAGGGCAATGATGAAACTCATCACCAACTATCACTTTAGCTTCAATTAGGAGGCGCCAAGTGTCCTTCTGAACCCACTTGGAGGCTTCCATGTCAGGCTGAGCAGAAGAGGGTAAGGGTGATGACTCATCAATCAGCAAGTGGCTTCATAAATATCAAAGTGGCCAACCGTCATGTAGCGCTGTAGCGCTTATCGCTGCACAGCGTCTACCGCTGCAGCACTCAAGCAAAACATCAATATACTCAAAAAGGCACCAAAAGTGTCAAATGATAACAAACAAGCTCCTAACCCTTCTTTCCTCTAAATACTAATATTTACCTAATAAAGCACGAATATTACTTGAGAACTTGTGTTGTTTTAAGTGATAAGAGCATAAATAACACATCTAAATATGAGTTATCAGGCGCCAACCGAGTGATCTTGCGCGGGTTGAAGAGAAGGTTAGATGAAACCAAAGGCAGATGGGCAGAAGAACTCCCCTTTGTTCTGTGGGCATATAGAACGACCCCCCACTCGACAACGGGTGAGGCCCCATTTAAGATGGTCTACGGGGTAGATGCACTCATTCCGGTGGAAATCGGAGAGCTTTGTTGGAGGATGGCTAACCCAAAATCATCCGAGCATAACGATGAAGCGCTCAGAGAAGAGCTCGACCTAATTGAAGAACCGCACACAAAAGCTTCATTAAGGGAACCACCTATGAAACAGGGGATGGCAGCTAGATACAACGCCAAGTTCGTTCCAAGAGATTTCTCAGTTGGTCAACTCGTGCTAAGAAAGGCGCCAGTAGGACAGAAGAACGCAGCTCAGGGAAAGCTCGCCCCGAACTGGGAAGGACCCTATCAAGTCGCCTCGAAGACAGGAAAGGGTGCTTACCAGCTCCAGACCATGAGCGGGGGACTAGTGCCAAGGACTTGGAATGCTGTAAACCTTAGGCGTTATTTTGTTTGATCAAACTGTTTCATTGACAAAAGCTCTTGTAACACGATTAATCAAGTTAACCGCGCGAGACACTCTTTTTTCCCACTGGGTTTATATTGAGGCTTGCCCAGTCATCAATAAAGATGAAATATTTTCTTATGATCGTTCGTACATTTTCATTTTGTTCATAACAAGTAAAATACTGCCAGGCGAGTTAAGTTCAAACCGAGTTTGATAAACTACTGAATAAGTCAGAACGTGCTTAGTCGATCTAAGTTACACGCGGTGCGACTTCAAGAGATGGACGCACCTACAAGGACGAGTTCAATCTGGACAAAAGTCTAGTAAACTGTCCGAGGACGAATACTCGAATAAAAAGAAAGAAATAACGATTATCGATTATCAATTGAGCGATAAAGTCATCAATAGAGCATGAAATTAGAAGAACGATCGAAATAAAGTACATAGATAAAAAAGGGGAGAGCCCAAACGAAGTACATATTACATCAAAAAGGGGCAACCAACAGGCCGCCCTAGACAAAAGTACAAAGAAAATGTTACAAGTTAAAAAGGACGCTCATAAACAACAACTTCCTCTCTCTCACGATGTTCCCCTGCTCGTCCTTCTCCGCGGGGTAAACAATGCGACCATTCTGGAGGGAGTGGGAGGGGTTGATGATGTTGGGATCGATCTCCAAGGTGGGATAGACACATTTCACCTGGGCCAGAGCGTCTTCAAACCGCTCCTGGAAAATAGCAAGGGTTGACTCAAACACCCGGTCGCATTCCTCTTGAGCCTCGTCCCGCTCTTTTTCCAGGGTGCCAACATTCTTCTTGAGCTCAGCGACCTCTTCAACCAACCCCTCGACCCGGCCGGACAGCTCATTCACCTTGGATACTTCTAGCTGCGTCCTCCTCTCGACCTCAGCTTTGGCGGTCAGGGCATCGTTCAGCTCTTTGGTCGTGGTGGAGAGGGTCTTCCTTGTTTCATCAAGAGCATTGGCAGTAGACTTGAGAGCGGCCTCAGACTCTTGAATTTTCCTCTTGGTGGCCTCCAACTCCTCCCGTAACTCTGAGATAAATCTATAGGCACGGTTTAGCTTATCAGTTTTGTCTAAATTATTACTTTCCAACCACAAGTTTTGGGCGAGGAGTCTATTACCTGCAGTCTGATCCGCCTCTCCTTGCTTCAATTTAGCGATCAGGCGAGAACCGGCCTTGGCCACTTCTGCCATGAAGAGAAGAGGGTCTTGGCAGAAGCTGTAACGCCCCAAAATTAATTAAATATTTATTGATTTATTTATTTAATTTATTATATTAGTTTTATGTGATAGATATAATAATAGAAATGTAAGTTAATTATTTTAGTGTGTTGGTGCATATTAGGATTGGAAATAACTAAGTGGAGGGAACTAGCCCAATAGGGTATGCGAATAGGGCTAAGGAAAATAGCCCATGATGGCTGATGAGTCTACTTAAGGGAATTAGATTAGGGTTTCTCTCATAATTAGAAACAAAACACAATTAGAAAGTGAGAAGAGAAGAGGAGAGGGCGACGGCTAGAGAGAAAAGAAGAGAAGAAGGCGTGAATCCACAAGGCACAAGAGAGAGAGGCTAGCACAAGGAGAGAGAAGGAAAGCTAGATTTCGTGGTACTTCCTAAGGCTAGGGTTTCGATTCTAAAAGCTAAGGTAAGGGTGAGGTTCATGCTTTATAAGGGTTGGTATGAAAGGTTGTATGTGGGTTAGGGTTTGGTAGTCATCATATGTGTATCATGTTTATTATGTGTTTGATAAAATGTTTTGAATGCTATATTGGTTGATTTTGTCATGTAATTGATGTTCCCATGCCCTAATACTATGTTTGATGATTGCATGTGGGGGTTAGGGTATGATGATTTATCACATGTATGATTATATGTTTGTGTTGCCTTGTTGAACCAATTGTTGATGATTGAACCTATTTTTTGATGTTTGAGATCACTTGTTGATGTTTGAATATGTTGTGGAGGTTGGAAATCAATTTGGGGTTTTTAATTCGCAAAGAAAACTGGGTATAGGTTCGGTTATACAGTAACTGGGAACAATCTAGTGGTCCAAAAATTATGTGGTTTACCTTTTCAGAAACTAGACTTAATGCTTGTTAATTTGGCACTATTTTGGTTGCATTTGGAGTTGTATCGCTCGAGTTATAG
This sequence comes from Astragalus membranaceus, assembly GCA_039519185.1. Lineage (NCBI taxonomy): Eukaryota > Viridiplantae > Streptophyta > Magnoliopsida > Fabales > Fabaceae > Astragalus > Astragalus membranaceus. The sequence continues at coordinate 37,840,239 of CM076853.1, read as the reverse complement.
GTGTCACAAGTTAGGTTAAAATTCTGGAAACAATATGGATATAGGTTCGGTATTTCGTGTATAACGTTTTCGTTTGAACTCCTTTTTGAATTATTCTTGATTCATTGTAAACTAAACTCAATTTTTTTTGGGTTAGGCTCAAGTCCCATGTCATTTGACTGAGTTTTGATAATTTTAGAGGTGTCACAAGCTAGGTCATGGTGGCTGTCCTGTTTTCTGAACTTTGTTGCTTATTTACTGAAACTGTACGAATTGGACCATTATTTTGCAAAATAAAATTTATAGTCAGGAACTAGACATTCTTAGCTTTCCATAGATGGGTCCTTTGCTAAGTTTCGATACCGTTTGAGAGGTTAGTTAATTCACCGAAGTAGATGTATGTTAGCTGAAATTATTGTTGCTGGTTCTGAAAACTGTTTCCGAAAATTGTTGCTGGTTCTGAAAACTGTTCCCGAAAATTGCTATTACTGTTTTCGAAAATTACGGTTATTGCTCCTATATTTGGGCACTGTTCCTATTTTTGTGGGTTGCCCTTTGGCGCCTTAGCGCCTAGTATTGTTCCCTAGTGTTGTTGCTTTGTTGGTGGCCTTAGCACCCTGTTGTCTTGTTGATTCGTTGTTGTAGGCCGGTGGCAAATGTTGGATTGCCTCTTTAAGGCATAGATTTGTTGTTGTAGGCCGGTGGCCAATGTTGGATTGCCTCTTTAGGCATGGATTTTATGTTGTAGGCCGGTGGTCATTGTTGATTTTGTGTTGTGGGCCTTTGGCCAGTGTAGAGTCTTGTGTCATTGTGTGCTACGATATGTTGCTTGTTGTTGATTGTCCGTGTTGCATCATTGTGTCGCATGCATATCATTTGCATATGGGGTAGTTGGCCCCGGAGCTAGTCTCCACCACGTTGGATTGCCTCTTTTGGCATGGATTTTTGTTGGAAGCCTCATTTGGCTGGACCCGGTACCACATGCATTATAGGGTAGTTGGCCCTCTGTTGAGCATCCCGCATTCATACCGCATGTTTGAAGTCACTGACTGTGGTGAACTGTTGTTGTTGTATATTGACTGTTGTTATTTATTGACTGTTGGGTCGATATTTGACTGTTGAGATGATATTTGCATGTTGTGCTGATATTGACTGTTATGTCCATGCTGTTGTTGACCTGTTGTCTGTTATGATTATCTGACTTTCTGACCTAGATATACGGGCTTTCATACGATTCTTATACTGTGCGATATCTCACCCCTTCTGTTTGAATGTTACCCCTATGTTGGTAACGTGCCGGTGATCTCGAATGAAGACCATAGTTCTTCGTTAGTTCGGTGTCGTCGCTTTGATACGTAGCACTCGGGGGGATGAACAGTAGTTATATTGCTTATGTTATTTTGTGGATTTTGATGTTATAAATCTTACATGGTCACTACGTTTGTTTTAGTTGAACCCTTATGATTTTTCTCTGCGTGATTGAGTAAGAGTTGATTTGTTTTTAAGACTAAAAATGTTGTTTGCCAGTTCATCCAAGTGATGAGTGTTATGTATCCGTTTAATGTTTTTTTTTAAGTCGAAAAGTGTGACATCCGTTTCATTGTTGAAAACCCTGATTTTACACTAATAAATTACTGGGTAGAAATAGGTGTTACAGAAGCGGTCGAAGTCCGCCTCAGAGACCTCATCCAAGTCTAGGCTAGCGACCGGCCTCCTCTTAGCCTCTTTTGCAGCCTTAACCCTCCTCGATGGAGGGTCAACTCCGGAGTCGTTCCCAGTAAGATCAACAGTGGGGAGAGAGCGATCCCTCTTCTTTCCAGAGCTGGGGTTGACAGGGGTGCTGGTTCCCCCTTCATCGACAGCATTGGTAGCTTCACCGACCGGGGGGGAGGTTCGACAGAGGCAGAGGGAGCGTGTTGAGATCTTTTGCCTTTCCTAGCCTTCCTCATGAGCTCCTCATATCCCATGCCCGCCTTTTCACCTAAAAAGGAAGAAAGAACGGTCAGAACTTTAAAAAAAAAAAAAGAAGAAGACGAAGTAGCGGTCGCACCAAGAGGGACGCGGAAACCAAAATCGTCCCGTGCCCGTATCAACCGATAACACTTAATCAATTCCTCGTCCATCCAGGAAGCCATGTTCTCAAGCAGTCTCAAGGTTTCCAGATCGCCCTCGCTAAGTTTGCAACGTGTTCTATAAGTGCATGGGAGACGATGGTAGTGTGCGTACGTCCATGCAATGGGAAACTGGTAGCTGCTTACCCGTCCCCGAGCGTCCAGAGACCCGACCATCTTGCGAGATTCCTCACAAACGGGTACAACCCTCATGAAAGAAAGCTTCCAGGGCTTCAGTGAATCGGAGTAAGGTTTGAAAATTTTGAAGTCCAACTGGCCCTTGATACTTATTCTCCCACCGGTTTCTATTTCTCCCTGGTTTCGGCCGCCTGCTCATCTCGAAAATCTTGAAGAATAGAGACCGAGAGCAGTCGCGCCCCATTACTCTCATTAGCTGCTCGAACACCTTGATGAAGGCCCACGAGTTTGGGTGCAGTTCGGACGTGGCGACTCCAAGGTAACGAAGGATGGAACGTTGAAAAGAAGTAAACGGGGAACGAACCCTCATGTCGCGAAGAACGTTCGCGTACATAGTGAATTTGAGAGAGGAAGGGACTGTGGCCACGTACTCGTCCAAAGAAGGACCTTCCACCGCCCATATTTGACCCGGATCGCCTATCATATTTGCGAAATATTGAAGTACCTCATCCTCAGGGCGAAGGATCGAGGGTACGTTGTTGAGCACGGTCAAAGAAATCCAAGAGCGATCTTCACCAATCACGCCTCCCCAGTCAGGATCCCCTACGCCGTCAACTTGCCGCGAGTCCCGCTCCGAACGAGCTGAGGTAGTAGCAACATGGGAGGGGGTATCCTGGCCTCTGATGGTTCAACAGTATCTTCTGATCCTCGAGAAGGGGTATGAGCGAGATTACCCGTAGAAATTGTCCGGTCGGAAGACGTGCTCCAGCCTGACAAGTTGGTAGAAGAGGTAGGCGGGCGAGCTTCAGATTGAGATTCGTTCATAGCTCCACACGAAGCAGGGCGAGTACAAGTTTCGGCTAGCCGAACAAGAGGACTGCCGGGAATGCGGGCGGTTTGATTTGTCCGCGCCAGAGCCAGAAGTGAAGTGATCCTGCAAGAAGGGGGAAAGAAAGTCAGACCACCTATAGGCGACCTACAGAAGGGGGCGACAAGGTCGACCCCGGGCCTGACACCTCCTCCTCGCTGACGTTGGAATAAAAAGGAAAAATCAAAAATCAAGGCTGGAAACTAATGAGAAGATAAGTACCTGGAGTTGGAGACAAGTTGGTCGCACTGGCAATTACGAGAAGAAGGCGGTCTGGAGTTGAATCGCGCCGGAGTAAGAAGTCACTCACCGGAGAACACCTCGCCAGAATATCACTAGAAACCTGGTAGCTCACCGGAGAATATAAGTCGTTCTCAAAGCAGAAATGCGAGAAAGCGAAATGAGAAATGAAGGAGGGGTGCCCCATATATAGAGGAAGCAGACCGGGAATCGAAGCGACATGACCCTTCGCTTCCAGCATTAATGACACCCCTCGAAAATTGAACCACCATCATTGCGCGTCCCCGTTGGAAAACGCAAAATGTCACAAATGTCACATCGAGAAGCGAAACGTCACGTCCATCGAACTCAGAATATGCCACGTCATTAAAGGGAAAAAAGGAACCCGTTGCTCGGGCATGAATGCAATTCGCCTCAGCGCAGGCGACCATACAAAGACAAAGTCGCCCCTTTGGGGGCAATCGTTCTCAGGCCTGAACTCGTCCCTATGCACGGCTTTGGTCTGGGGGGCAACTGTTCTGGACTGGGCCAGGGCCCAATGTTATCACAAGACCGGCCTCGATATAATTTATTGCCTTCATATAACTACTTTTAATTACCACTTGAATACCCTCACTCTTTCTATATATTTAGAGAACTAAAACAACTACTGTACTTTTCACTATGTAAAAATGTTCTGGACCGGGCCAGGGTCCAGTGTTATCACAAGACCGGCCTCGAGCGACCGAATTAGCGAAGTAGAGAGACATGACCTAGACCCACAAGATCAACGACTCAGATCAAGCCGTACGCGATTCGACGGTCGCCCGCAGAGTCTCTGGCACTATATATATAGAGGTCTGACCTCAGCTGACAGGTACGCTTTTTACACATAACGTTACTCTGCTCGAATATTTCCCCACTGACTTGGGCGTCGGAGTGTCATCGCAGGTACACCCGCCGAAGCTCTGAACGCGACCAGCAACGACTCAGCTCGACTTCGCCACCACCTTCGTCCAAGCAACAAGCGACCTTAACGAGTCGGTAACGTGATCAGGCGAACCAAAACCGACTAATCGCCCTCATTGGAGCACGGATCAAAAAAATTTATTATAAAAATGAACTTTATTTTAAACTGTGCATGAAAACGGAGGACTATCTTGCTAGTATATGGTTAAACCTTTTTATAAGTTACAAATAAGTCTTACCTTTACTGTCTTGTTAAATGCTAGTGTTTACCAAACACGTGTACTCATCACCTGCTAGTCAAATTCGCTATTTGGTAGCGGATGAGACTTGTCAAACGGAGCCTAATATTTTTTCAAAATTATTGTATTTCAAAAAATGCATGAATATTTTATAAGTAATAATGTTTTAAAATATTAATTGTCCTTGTAAAATATTATAAATAATAAATACAAATAAATATGTTTATTTAATAACGTTGACTGCTTTTTTTATGAGAACATTGACTGAATTAACTTATCAAATCAAATGAAAATTAATATATTCAATGAATTATTTGCAAAAATATTCATTGCATCCTCTCACCATCTTAAATAGTGTATTGCAAGGTGTTAATTGGCAATCTCCCAATCGAATGGCGACTAACATCAACCATCTCCGTTTTATCTTTGTATTTCTATGCATTGCTTCGGTCTTCACTTCAGGTGAGTAAATACCTCCATAACTCAATTTTGATATATTTTTACTAACCATTATATATGCTAGAGGGGGTATTTGAAATGCAAA